>APFE031081937.1:31651-54385 GCA_000404065.3 Pinus taeda | reverse complement strand
ATATATAAAACGCTCCGGGATTCGCTCCCAAACCGGGAGCTTCTGAAAATTTCACTCCCACTCCCAAGTAACACTGCTCCCAAAGCTCGTACTTTCATTGAACCTTTCCATTGAAGGAGCCACCTTACCTCACTTAAAACCTATCCTAGGAACATCTATCACAAGTGAGGGATACTGAGACAACTCCCGTCGATGAAAATTTGAGAAGAGAAAGGGACATGGGCTGTGGTGACAATGGGCCTTTGTCCCAAGGTGTTGTTGTTCCCTCTAGCTTTAGCCTGTTTACCAGCTCTATTAGTTTGTGCATCAACAAGTCTTTAAATCCATCAAGGATCATCTTCTTCATTTTGGCATTCTTCTTTTTATAGGTAGCCAACTGCTGAGGATTTATCAATACGACAACTACATTTTCTATATACTCATTCACACCATACTCATCCAAAAAGAATGACATCTTGGCCTTCCAAACGCCAAAGTTGGAGGCTCCATCCAACCTATCCTGATCTCTCAATCTTGCTACGACCATCTCTAGAAATTTGTGAAACACAACTAAACTGGTGAAATTATTGAAGAAATTGAACTAGGTTAAAAACCCTTTCTTTCTTCTTGTGCCCTGCATTGATTTACTTTTGCAAACCCTCTGCGCCTAGATCTACTCTGATACCATGTGAAATTTCTTTAATTACAGTAACTGGAAATTAATCTTCTAACTTATGTAGTTTGTTGTTCTTCAGAAACTATTATGGTAAATAATGATTAATTCACTACTGCAATCTTTACAAATAAAATGCAAGAACTGAGAAATAATTCACACAAACAAAATTTTGGACACCAATATCTTTGACAATATTCCTTGGAAAAACTCCAATGTCGGGAAAACTAATCTGCAAATGAGGGTATATATTATTAATAAATATTCAGCAATTTGAGGGTACATCAACTGCTTCCATTTCACTAGAAAATCTCCTGCAAATATTATTTCACTTATCCGACTAGCAAATCAATCTGGAAATACTAAGTTTCCTCTGCATAAACCAACTTATCCTCCTTCAGCAAAGTCGTACCTCCTACCTGCAACTCGCATTGGATCCTGCAATTCACACTAGCAACTGAAAATGCTTCCAGAAATTTGTTCCGGCAAATATACTACCTCCCGCACTCCACTGAAGCTACTTCGCACCTCCTCCGATAATTATTTTGCAAACTGGAATTGGGATTACTGCTCCAGCAACTCGAACTGGGTAAATTGGCTATTCTCACTGTTTGCTTGGCCCTCTTTCTGTAGAATAAATTTGGCCTTTCTTTGACTCTGAGAATACTAGAAATCACTCTGGACATCTCCGCCATAAATAATCTCCCAAATTCTCTATTGAAACCCTTGTTGTTGGTGTCTCCCTCTACTTCAATTGCGCCCTTGGTAATCACTGCAACTAGGTAAGTCGAACTCCTTGAGTGTGTCTCTCCAAACCCTATCAACTTGCTCTTATAATCTCTCATTGAGCAACCAACAACCATAATCTAATGTCAATCGATGGCTAAGATCATCTTGACCCCATCAAATGACTTTTCTGGAAGTCTTTAGAGCAAAATCGATTTTCCTCAATTAATTTGACTTAGAAAATAAGTAAGGCTAATTAATCTAATTGAGATGTTTCTTGTGAAACCTCTTCTAGGTATTGGACAAAATGTGTTCATTAACCTCATAGATACCATAGAGACTAGAACACCTGTCCACTACTACCAGAAACTAACAGATATAATGTACATGCAAATTTTACCTCTACATACAAGTTTGAGATTCTCACAATTTCATCCCATTTATTTTGGCTTTAAACATTGTAACTAAAGTAAGACATACTTTAGTACAATACAAAATTTATATGTAATCTAATTTTGAGATAACATTTATTTATGTAAACTAGCCTAGATCCATCTTAACTCTGGATCTACCAAGCACCAAGAGGGATCAAATCTCTTTTCACTTTCGAAAAGGTTTGTATCTCAGGAGAGTTGACTCCTCTCGATGCTTGGTAGATCTGGCATTAACATGGAGATAGGTTGGTTTAATTGTTAATTATAATTATTAATTTTATATATTATATTATATTTTTATTTTTATTTTATTTTAACCTAGTCAAAATGTCTACAGGATATTATATTACATTATAACTATCTCTACCATACTAAGCTCAAGAGCGCCTCGGTACAATTATGTGAAATATACATGAACATAAAAAATAATTATTTTATATTTCAAGAATTAATTAGTGATTTCATAATATAGTGATTTATCTTTTATGAAATACACCAATAAAAAATTTAATATTCTATTATACCTAAAACAATTATATGTAAGTTTGAATTTGTTATTGAAAAATTAAATTTCAAGATTTTCATTGAATACAATTTGATATAGTTATGTTTCATAGACAAGTTCTAAATTTTGAACTTTAATATTGTGTTTTTGAAATATATGTTATTATGTTATTTTCATTTATATGATGTGTTTAATTATATATGTTTTCATTTTATTAAATATATTTTTATGCCTTAAATTTTGTAGCATGTCAAATATAATTATGGAAACTTTCACTATCAATTTTTTGTTGAACTTCAATATTGTCGAACTCGAATTTGAATTTGATCAGAAGTGACTTAGTTTTCAGCCACTGGATTAGGTATTTGCACTATTATCTGTATTAGAGCTGTTGGAAATACTAAGGGGGGTGAATTGATATTTCACTTATCCTTACGATTTAATATCCAAAGCATTAACCAATCAAAGGAATATATATATATTATATATATATATTTATATATATAAACACGTTATTTATATTTGAGGGAAGCTACAACTTCCGGTTTGCCAGTTACAATTGGAAGGGATACAACCCCAGGTTTACCAGCACCCACTGGAAGGCGGCGACAACCTCCCGAATGAATCTACAACTTTCTTGCTTAGCACCACCCTGCCACCCTTATAAAAGATAGAAGTTTAGAACACAAAACTCTTGGGCCCCCATACCAGGGATAATGACCCAATTACAAAAGTACTTAGAAGCATCTATCCAGTTGCATTGTATTCCATGGTGAAATGTATATCGAATACTGACGTTTCGGGCATTGGTTTATTTTATTATTTTTCTTTCCTTTCTCAAATACCAGTTTCACTAAAAATGTAAGCTACAACAGAGGATACAGCTGATAATGAAGGCTGGATATAGCCTTCCAAACAGCTCACTGGTGCATGCAGAACCGACCTGGATATTGCCTTCCAAACAGCGTACTGCTGCATTCAGAAACCATCCTTTACAGTCTTATAATGGAAAAGTATTTCTTAGTCTATCTCTTCACAATCCTTTTCCATGTGCAAAAGTTTTCTAACTAACCTGTGATCTCTCTCAAAACTCTGAAATTTTTGAAGATGAGGCTTTGAGAGAATTTGTATTCCTTCGAATGACCTTGAAATGCTTTTATGGTTGTTCTTTCAGTTTTTCTTAATCCTCCATTTTCCTCTTACTAGGGTCCTCACATGGTTCACTGTCCTTTTAGTCATTGTCAGGCTTTAGAAGCTTGTTTCTTGTGTCCTTTATTAAACTGGTGTTCTTTATGTCTTTCTTCTGGGCTTTATAAGGCCCTTTTGCAGGTTCCTCATTCAGATTGTGTGGGCTACTCATAACTTTAACTATACCATTTGCCACAAGACAGGGTCCAAGCAGAATCTCTTTTTTAATACTTGATGCTGTAAAAGTATTTATCCGGTTGAATTGCTTCCCATGGTAAAATGTGTATTAATAATTATGTTTATGGCAGTGGTTTAATTCCTTCTTTACTTACTCAAAAACGAATGTTAGTTATCATTGTTTCAAAAATGGTTGTGATTGTCTTGAAAATATTTCTCAGGTTCCTCAACTTTTGGTTGTATACATTGAAACGATATTTCTGTTGATATAATATATATTTTTATGCTTCTCAGGAAATAGTTAACTGTGATCTATATCACAAGCAACTGATTTTTTTTTTATTGCAGGTGTTGCTAAAGAATTTACCTCCAAACAGTGTTCTGATGAATGAAATCAAACAATGTGTAAAGAACTTCCTTATTGGGGAAGGTTTACTTGCAGGAGAATCTTCACAAGCTGTTAATTCTTTACGGAGACTTCATGGGGAATCTGTATGATGATTTTATACCCTTCTCCTTTAGTCATACTAATAATCACATGAATAGGTCTATATTCGTTGTGAGAAGTACTTAAATTTTTAAGCATATGAAGAAAATCAGACATGCTGAGAGGTAGTAAAAAATTTAGATTACAATAGGCCCTATTAAAGCATCTGAATGATATGTAACGAAGTTACCAGGTGTGAGTGTTGAGAAGTATAATAGACAGTATTATAATGTAGTCTCTAAAAATGCTCAAAAAAATGCAAAAAGCTAAAAGATACAAAATAACAAGAAATTGCAACCTCCTTAAAAAGTTGACACTCATTTTGAATCGTTGTTATGAAATTTAAAAAGAGAGAAGAATATTAGTGCAAATAAAAGATCCTATCAAAAGATGCAAGGAGTGGTTAAAACATATGCCACAGACAAACATAGAAAACAAGCTGAACGGATGTCATTTGAGAAATTAGACACCACATGCAAATTTCGGAAAGGATAAAAATGGTAGAGGTTCATTAGTTTAAAATTGTGGAATTCAAGTAAACATTTAGAATCTGGAAAATAACTTTGAATTTGACCATTCCATTTTACTTGTATGAAAATACATGTACAAACATGACATGGTAAATTGTTATATAAAAATGATAATAAGATATAGGGTACTTAAGATAAATAAAATAATAAAATAACGAAGATAAACAAAATAATATTTATAAAAAGGCACAACCTTTCAAAAAAAGGCTCAAGACTTCCTTGAATGAATACTTAATCGGACTTGTTATCCACCAAAATGGGTAACCATATAGGAGAAAACTTTTCTCCTATTCTTCACATCCAGCTGGCCAGCCAGTACCTCCAAACAATCACCACTAGCCGAGGTGGTGCCACTATGTCTCTGCCACCTGCATCAGACTTATGCTTCTCACCCAGCTGGCAAGAGCACATGGAAAAAGGTATTTTGATCATTTTACAATTGGGTGCTTATGCTTGTTTTTTTGGGCATTTGATATGGATTATGGGGTGACCTGAAAGGAAAAGGGTTTTTGACTGTGATCTTGTTCTCTCACATAAAACGTTGGGTTAATCTTCGATCCTAACTCAGTGGGAACTCCCATAATGGCTCGATGGGTATAGGAGGGGCACTTCTTGGGAATCCTTGATTTAGATAGCATAGTTCCATATCTTTCAATATTATACTTACCACTTTCCATCTGACATTACAAGCTCTTATATCACCTCCATTCTTTAGGTTCAATTGACCATTGGTCCTTGTTAGATGGTGTTGTCATTGATGTCAACCCTGGGGTTTGACTGGGTTTGACTTTGACTGAAACACCAGTCATTGATGTCAAATTAATAATGAACGCTTATTATAATTGTTTGGATTACATCAAGTTGGAAGCTCCACTGTTGGATGGTTGAAAACCCAAATTCTAGGGTTTGGGTTCTCTAAACTGAGGACATACCCCGACCTTGTCAAGGGTTTCTGAAGGGTCAAATCATTGAGTTTGACTTGGATATCCATGTCATTGGATTTTCCTTGTTGAGATCTTTCTAGTAGTATGTGGTACATCACGTAGTTCCTCCTGGTTTGAGAGATAATTGAGTTTGTAGTTGGAGACCCCATATTTGGGCTAAAACCCCAAGCAGTGGTGACTTGGCATATTTCTGTTGGTATGTGGAGCATCACGGTTGAAGAAATAAGTCCAGTCAAAATTGGTACATCCTATTTGAGGTCAAGAACACCATGATGATGAGGCATTACATTAGAGAGTCAAAGGACAAATGACAATTAATTCATTTTTCCCATAGTCATAGATAAAAATAAAATAATTAAATCAAGTTATGAGTCATAAGTATTTTTGCCTCTTATTAAAAAGGTGCATGGTCATTAGGTCCTAAGGCATCGGCCATGTTCTTAGCTAAATGAAAATAATAATAATAATAAGCAAACAATAAGAAAACTCCCATACATTATAAATTGAGCGATAAGCAATATTCAACGACATATTCTGAAATTGTTCTTAGGTTCGATAGGTTTTCTGAAGTATGTTCCGGCACAGTTATTATGTACAATTGATCTGAAGCTGCGGCCCTTGTGTAGTGGTTCTGGGTTGAACGACTTATTTTTACTATTATTTGGCACATGATTTAATGTGTGCATTTGAATGATGGATCGGACTTGGGATTTGGAAGCGAGTTTAGATGTCCCCTGTATTTTGCGGCATTTTCGAAGGCTTGTCATTCTTAATCAGAACCACTTGCTTATTTCAAGACTGAAACTGCTTTATAATACGTTGCCATTAAAAGGACCTTGATTCATTACAAGTAACTCCCCAAAAAGTCATGTGGGTGAGCCCTAATTGCTACAAGAACTGCTACTATCTTACTCAGAGATAAGTACTCATCACAGAACTCATCGTAGCAGTCCTAACCTCCAATCTGAAGAAAACATAGTAAGTATTACAAACTGAGATCTTGTGTTTCCTTGTTCAGTTGCCGTTAAAGCAGAACATGTACAAATTCCTACTGTCAAGCACTGTCTTATACAAAGATCTGAGCTTGAAATAGTTATTGCACTCTAGGCTCTTGCTGGTATTTAGATAGTGTGTTCACTGTTCCCTGATCTGCAATATTGGAAATTCAAGAATTGATATTTCTAAAGTTTAAGCATGTAGAAGGCCTCTTAAAGATCACTCCTTCAGCATTTTATTGATACATCAGCATACAACAGTGAGCAAATAGCTACATTGCCTTCTATATGTTGTGACAACCATATTGCTGCCCATGCACATTATATCAGCCTTATATTATATGACTGATGTAGTCCCTGCTAGTTTGTAGGGAAACAGTATATCGAAATGTCAAAAATAGGGGCAGGATATAGCTCATTTGCTACCTGTTGTACAATCGTTGAATAGTTGGTGGGTGAAGGCAGTGCGACCTGGAGACACCTTATTTCAGCTGATGATGTTGGTCAAATTTCATGAGAAGAAGATAGTTCTATGCCAATGAAGTGACTCGCTGCTTTTACATGATTAATTTGGTAGCTGGCTGGTGGAGGTGAAGCAACCTCGAGAAACCCTGTTCTAGCAATTAACATCGGCTTCAACCCTCAAAGTACTCTTCCTCAAGCTCTAGAATGTGAGCTGAGGGTGACAATTACAAGAAAGGCTTGGTTGTATCTTGTCTAAAGTTGAGTGGAGAGTTAGAGTCACAATCTCCTTTGCCAATATTTTACATTACCAAATAAGTACTCATATAACTCTGTGTGCATGTAGATCTTATATGACTGCTTATAAAATTGTCTATGTGCCATCATAAGTGGGTCTCATGCTATGTGTGCCATAGAATGCTAAGTGGATGCTTGTTGGGTTGAGTAAATGTTATTTTAGATGCCTGTGATGTTTGATTCTTGTAAAAGTATGATCGTTGGGTTTCCGCATAATGTATGTGAAATTGGTTGATTTAGTATTTCATTCCTGAGTCTGGATTATGGGCTTGAATCTCCTGAGTAATTGGTGATGGGCAAATTGCCCAATACATTAGTAATACAACTGAAGGTTTATATTGGTTAATATTTTGATTGACCATGGTTGTGCTAACGCTGACAAATGGTGTACTCTTGTGCTTAATGTTGTGTTCAAAGTAGGTTCGTTGCTTGAACACGTCAATTATATAGACTCTATGTCATTTTGGTCCTAAAATTAATGTATTTGCTTGATCATGAAGGATAGGTAGAACCCTTGTTGTTAAAAAGAATCTCTAGGTTTGTTTATGAAATTCACTGAATATGGATACTGGCATGTATTGTTGTTATTTTTGTATGTTCTCCGGGTATGTCAGTTGTATAAATTAAAAGGATGGCATCTAAACGTATGAGATTGGGAACTAGTGGGTTGGAGTCATCGGTGGAATTGCAAGGTCAGAGGTCAGGCCAACCGACCTTGTTGACTAAGTGGAGGCTTAGAAAAAATGTTAAACCCAGAGCAAATCGAGTGGGACCCACCAAGTTTGGGATCGGACTGATTAGCCTTGATAGCATAGCCGAGCTAGTTGCCTGAGGAGCAAGTCAGGGCTTGGGTTAGGTTGGGACCTCGACATAGTTGTTCAATCGGTGAGGTCAGGGTCGAGGACCTAGCTAGATACAAGATTGATTTTTAGCGAGGAAGGGCCAACTTCCTACTACAAAGGCCGACATGCCTTCCATGCCGATCCGCCATGTAGATCATGACATAGATGTCCATGTGTGCACCACGTAGGTGCCATGTGGCAAGCTAGAGTGGCAAGCAACAAGTGCAACAAGAACAACAAGTGCAAGATGAGTTGCAGAAGGAGGTGCAGATGATGTGCAACTTGATGTGTTGATGTGATAAGGTTGTTTTCATTATTGATGTCCACAAGATGTTGCAGCTAGATGGTGTAGGTTGATGACACCCTAGCTCTAGGGTTTGGCTTCCTTGGAAGCTATGCACACCCCACATTTGTTGGAGCTTTTGTAGCA
This sequence comes from Pinus taeda, assembly GCA_000404065.3. NCBI lineage: Eukaryota > Viridiplantae > Streptophyta > Pinopsida > Pinales > Pinaceae > Pinus > Pinus taeda. The sequence continues at coordinate 45,716 of APFE031081937.1, read as the reverse complement.
ACAAATCAATGAGTTTACCTTAGAGACCCTCGCTATTGGATTAACCTCGTCTTGGAAATTCCAACAATGTGTGGACCATCTCGTGGGCCTTCACAGTGTATGAGATATACTCGGTCAAAGTTGGCCCACCCAATCAGTGACCTAAAATTCCAAGGGTTGACGGTGTGGCAACAATGTGTGATGATGTAGCATACAAGGATTGAAGGCTGATGACATGGTAGCATTTATGAGTGATGTGGCAATCTCTTCACAACTCACAACCATATAATAAAGTTGAAAACCCTAATTTGACTAGGGTTTAGCTCAAATATCTTGGGTTGAAATTTAAATTTAATTATTTATGGGCTCCAAATTAATTTAAATTTCAAATAAAAGTTTGGGCCAAATCATAGAGGAGTTTACCCCTTGGTCCAATATTTTCTCTTTGGTCCAAATTTAAAAGTTTAAAACCCTTGGCCCATAAGTATGCGAAGAATGAAAATGCATTGGCTCAAATTAAATATTCTTGAACTAATTTGATTGGGGTTGGACCATTGAAAAATTAAAAATATTCATTTACTTCCAAAATTTTGGCTAAGTCGGCTTCACTATAGCTATATAAAGGATATCGAAGCTGATTAGGAAACAAAAAGGAATTTGCATCTCTCTCTCTAAACAACTTTAGACCTGTGGAGCACGCGCATCTTTTGGTTGTTGAAAATATGGAAACTCAACTGGTTTATATTTGGGATTCACTGGGATTTATGGTTTTTGCTCTGAAGTTTTCCTTTTATCTCAATAAAGGTATCATTGAATTATTTCAATCCTTTTGCAGGATAGTTATTGAATTTTGGAGTATTTTCTACAATATATCTGCGATCTTTCTTCTAGCATAGAGCTAAAACATTCCAGTTTTTTGGTCATTGAAGTTTCTCTTGCTCTTTGTGATTTTCTTATGGCTTGAAGTCAAACGAAGAAGTTGAGGGCTCCTTTGTGGCAATCTGCTAATTGCATCCCTGGTTATCTTTTTCTTTGGACACAATTCAGAATGTTCAAACTATAGGCTTTGTTGGACAATTGTGCTATACTCTATCTTCTATAGCCCTAGTAGATTTCACTATATCGATGTGACAAAGTTTGTACAATATATTATTCTATAGTGTTTTGTAGTGGTATCACGTTTGTTCCAACATCACTATATTGTAGTCATAACTTGTATAACACTAAATGACACAGGGAAAATATTGATAGTGATCTTGTTGACAAGTGGTTTGGCACATTCTTGTGGCTTGATTTACAACTTTCTTTGACACCACTTACAACCTATTTTGACCAGCAATAACCCTAACATGTCACATCAATCAACAATATCAATGTACATGACAACTGACTTTGATTACACAACAGTGACCTTATGATCTTACTGTTGGGACTATGTTCTCAACATTGACTTTTCTACGTGACAGTCTTGGTGTGATGACATTGACAGTATCTCTATGACAGTGTTTGACTTATGTCTGATGCTTATGACAATGATAATTCAATCTTTGACATGACAGCAAACAATGATATGATATGTATGGTTATATTTGTTGATTTTGGGTAGCATCGGATGTGCTCTAGCCATGAAATTTGGTGGAGAGGCTAAGGCACATGAGATCTCCAAGACCCAAAAATCGTTTGGAGAAATTCCACCCAGATGAGGAGTTATTAAAATAATTAAAATTTTTAATGGGTTCCTAAGTCTAAACTTAGGAAAATAAAAATATTAATGTGTATTAATAAAATATGGGTGAGAAGTTCTAAGTGAGGAGGATCAAGCCAGTTCTAATCTTAGCCATTGATTAGGGACTTAATCTCACTCGTTGATTCATCAATAGGAAAAGTATAAGAGGAGGCTTGAGGATCATTTGGAGACACACCAAGTGATCAAAAAATTCGATTTTCTGGGGTGAGGTTTATTGAGGAAATCGAGTTAGTGATCAGAGTTGTAGTGAGGGGTAGTTCAGCAAGGGATTTTCATCTGAGGCTGAAGAATACATCGCAGACAGGCAACGCAGTGCTGAGAGAGAAAGCACGGGCCCTAGAAGGGCTGATGCAAAGGACGTAGAAGACTGACGCAAGTGACGCAGAAACCGTAGAGGCTGACGCTGGGCCTTAGAGACAGCGTTGGGGAGATTCTGTGGGGCAGATTGGGAGCAAATCAACAGATACTAAGCCAGGAGAGGGTGACACAGCTCCTGGAGGAGTGACGCAGTTCCAAAGTAGTGCTTGGAGCAGCTTTCGCTGTCCAGCATAGGGAACAACCCGAGTTGCTATGGGATTTGATCATCCGTTTGTTGATTTTCCGAAATATCTGTCTCCAGATAGAGGTACTATTGCCAATGATTCTCTGTTGGGTGAGCCATTTCTGGCACCCTAGTTGTATTCACGAAATATGTTTAATAATACAAACCCTGTATATGCTGCACCAGTTTTCCCAAATTGGGTTTTTTTCGGGGACAATTGTCCAAAAATAATGGTGTCCCTTGTGTTATTGTCTAAGTTTATTTCAGTGCATGATCTGTATATTTGTGAAGGTTGCAATAGTGTTTACTTCGATGTTTATGCAATTAAATAACTTGTTAATCTAAAGAACAATTAGGAGAATGTAAACCAGTAATTGCACTAGGGGTTTCTAATGTGTTAGATTCAGGAATTTTCACATGTTATCAGAGCAATTGTAGATCATAGGCAACTGAAGACACCAACCAAGAAATCTGAGAATTTGCAGCAAAGAAGCAGTTGTCCCAAGAGACAACGTTATTCCAGAACCGGAGAGGCAGGAGGAGTGAAGTAGTGCAGAAGAGGTGATGCAGAGGCTCACGCAGTGCCTGCGTCAACATTCTGAGCCGAGAGAGGAAGATGCAGTAGCTGCCTAAGCCATCAGGGCCAATGTAGAGGCAAAGAAGGGCAGATTAGGCTCATGTAGAGCCACGTCATCTTTCTGACCTGGGAAGGATTGACACAGTTGCTTGAGAGGAGTAGATTCAGCCCACGCAGAGATTTGTGCAGAGCCTAAAGGGCTCAGATTCTTCGAGTTGCCAAGGCAAAGGGAGCTGTGCAGATTTTGATTTGAGGAGCTGGTGGGACGCTATTTCTGTAGGTGTTGAACAATGTCTAAGGAAACTGAACCAAGGTAGAGGGAAGCACTGCCTCGACAGATTTCTAGACAAGAAATCTGGATTCGAGTTGCAGCGGTAAAGGAGGATTGGAGAGGAGTGATTCGATGGTTGGTCGGAGGATTTCCGAGAGGGAAATCAAGACCCAGAGTAAATCTAGAGAAGAGGAGCAGAGATGGCAATGAATGGGTTGAGGGATCAGGACAGATTGGACGGAGCATCCAATTTTGTCATCTAGAAGGCCATGATCCTGGCAATCCTAGACAAATATCACATCAAGGACTATGCCTTGAAGGTTGTTGCTAAACTGGTCGATGTTGATCCATTGAAGAATACGAGGAGGCCCATACTAAGGCCAAGTGCATGATCCTAGACTGGGTCAAAGATCATGTAGTACCATGCATTGTTGAGAAGAACACAGCAAGGGAGATGTGGGAGACCCTGACCACCTTGTATTAGGGCTCTTCTATGGAACAAAAGATGCTATTAGAAAATCAGTTGAGACAGTATCAAATGCAGAAAGGAGAGGAGATAGGTCCCTTCCTTCTCAGGTTGCAAGGGATTCACGACCAACTTACTTTCGTGGGGTCTACACCAGATCTAGAGTTCATGGTCAAGACTGCCTTGAATGCAATCTCCGAGGAGTGGGAGGCGTTTGTCTAAAGCATTTTGGGCAGATCAACTCTCCCTAGTTGGGAGGAGATGTGAGCAGCGCTTCGACAGGAAGAGCTCAGGAGATTGACCAAGGTAGGGAGTAGCGGTAAGGAAGTTCGAATCAAGGAGGAGGAGGATGCAGCTCTCGCATTAGTGGGACAACAGGGGTTACAAAAGAGGAAGAAGAAAGACATCTCCAATGTCAAGTGCTTCAACTATGGGGAGCTAGGACATTATGCCTCTTAGTGCCCCAGGAAGAAAGGTAAGGGAGAAGCTTCCGACTCAAAGGTTGCTCCAGCAAAGGTGGAGAAAGATGTTGAGACTGATGATGATTGTGCCATGAGCTCATGCGCCTTTAGAGAAGGTGCAGAGACTTGGAGCCGTAGTCGAGAGGACTACAGAAGCGGGGCAGGATTCTTGAGGTGCCCAAACTCTTGGATCACATCCGGCTACATGAGCCCTTAATGACAGTAGCATGATGACAGGTGTCGAGTGGAGCAAGGTGTGATGGAGCAATAGTGGCAAAGCTAGAATGTCGAAATCTGAGGCAGAATAGTGGAGGTTGCAATAGTGCAGAGGCATAGAGGTGTTTGCAGCAGCATAGTGGCAGCAGAGGGAGCACAAGATAGCAGTTGATGTAGCTTCAACATCACAAGGCTTCCAGACTAACCAAGTTGTTAGTGATTGGGTGAATTCAGTTACTTACTTCTCAGTAACTAAGTTGCAGCACAACAGTTAGCAGTGGCAGTGCTATGGGCAGCATGGGCAGCTTTTTTGAGACAAAGTTGCAGTACAGATGTAGCAGTGGCAGTGGCATTGTCATGGGCAATAGTACATGAAGCAACAATGCAATAGATGTGGGGCAGCAGGCCAAGCATCAACACAGAGGGCCGATGCAGAGGATAAGTGTGATGCTTCTATGGTGAAGCATTGTTAGAGCACATTCCTCACTAAGAGTGACTGTTGATTTTGGGTAGCATCGAAGGTGCTCTAGCCATGAAATTTGGTGGAGAGGCTAAGGCACATGAGATCTCCAAGAGCCAAAAGTCGTTTGGAGAAATTCCACCCGGACGAGGAGTTATTAAAATAGTTAATATTTTTAATGGGTTCCTAAGTCTAAACTTAGGAAATTTAAAAATATTAATGTGTATTAATAAAATTGGGCGAGAAAAATCTAAGTGATAAGGATCAAGCTAGTTCTAATCTTAGTCGTTGATTAGGGACTTAATCTCGGTCGTTGATTCATTAACAGGAAGAGTATAAGAGGAGGCTTGAGGGTCAGTTGGAGACACACCAAGTGATCAAAGAATTTGATTTTTTGGGGCGAGGTTTGCTGAGGAAATTGAGTTGGTGATCAGAGTTGCAGTGAGGGCCAGTTCAACAAAGGATTTTCATCTGAGGCTAAAGAATACATAGCAGAGAGGCAGCGTAGTGCCGGGAGAGACAACGCAGGCCCTAGAAGGGCTGACGTGGAGGACGCAGAAACCGTAGAGGCTAACAATGGGCCTCAGAGGCAGCGCTAGGGAGATTCTGTAGGGCATACTAGGGCCAAGAGAGGGTGATGCAGCTCCTAGAGGAGTGACACAGTTCCAAAGCAATGCTTGGAGCAGCTTTCGTTATCCAACATAGGGAACAACAAGAGTCGTTGTGGGGTTGGATCATCCGTTTGTTGATTCACTGGAATATATGTCTCCAGATAGAGGTACTACTCCCAAGGATATTCTTTGTTGGGTGAACCATTTCTGGCACTCTAGTTGTATTCATGAAATCTGCTTAATAATACAAACCCTCTATATGTTGCACCTGTTTTCCAGAATTGGGTTTTTCTAGGGACAATTGTCCAAAAATAATGGTGTCCCTTGTGTTATTGTCTCAGTTTATTTCAGTGCATGATCTGTATATTTGTGAAGGTTGCAATAGTGTTTACTTTGATGTTTATGCAATTAAATAACTTGTTAATGTAAAGAACAAGTAGGAGATCGTAAACCAGTAATTGCAGTAGGGGTTTCTGATGTGTTACATCAAGAAATTTTCACAATATTCTTAATATTTGACAATGCATTGATGGTAACATAATTGTATATGACAATGACCTAGTAGTTTTGTTGATGATCTGTTACAACAACAATGTTTCTCTGATTGTAATAAAATCTACTAAGCTACCTAACCTTGATGACTATGTTAACAATGAAATGTCACAGTTGATCTATAAGACAGTGTGACCGTGCCATATATGAAAGTGAACTCATGTCTAAGACCTTTACACATTAGTGAATCCTGGAGGACATTATGATCTGGTAGTGGCAATAATACCAATGCCTGGCAGAGTTGCAGATTCTATGACGTTGATGTTATGTGTGTGCATTAGCTAAGCTGGCACTTTCATCTATTTAGAGCAGAACATTGTGTTTTGTGAGATTTATTCTAGGGACCTTGAAGACAATGAAGTTTGGACTAGAAGTGATTGAAACCCCAGTACTTAAGAGGTGGCAGTGACCTTGACAATAATAATATGACAACAATGGACAGTGTGGAAAATGGCAACAACAGTAGTGAACTATGGGAGCAGTAAGTGCCAGTTGTACACAGTAAGTACAACAACAGATGCAATGTGGACTGAAGTAGTGATTGAGAACAGAGAAAGTAGCAACAGTGATAACAACAATAACAGTTGAAGTGGGAAGCAGTTGTGGAGCAGCAATGATTAATTGTCTTGTTGATTATAAGGGAAGCTAAAGTCTCTTGCAAACTTTTTTTGCAAACAATCTTCAAGCTTGGGGAGTTTCGTACTTCCTTCTAGCATAGCTGGTAAATTGTGTATGTAATCATACATGTAACAAAGCTTGTTTGGACGACAAATCTGTGTATTGTTCATTGATGCGATGTTGGTTTTGTTTATCCTTTGCATGTTTAACCAACCAATTGTAAAAAGTAAGGAAATATTGATTCACCCCCTCTTAGTATTTCCAACAATTGGTATTGGAGCAAGTCCTTGGAAGCTTAACCACTTGAAGGCATATCCATAACGTTTGGAGTTTGAAGAAGAGATGGTTGTTGATCTCGAAGAAGAGGTTAAGTCTCTCAAAGAAGAACTTAAAATGATGGAAAATGAGAGGGAAATGAGTAGACATTATTATAATAGGCTCCATGGAGAACATGAAGAGCTGAAAAAACAAAATACAAAGCATTATGATAATTCGAGATGGTCTGTATTTGAAATCTATCAGCTTAAAAGTCAACTGGACAAACAAGATACACCAGAAAAGGATTGTAGTTTGATGAAGCAAAGAAGGAAGTGGATCACCTCAAATGCGTGCTGGAAGAAGCAAACAACAGGGAAAGCACCTTGACAAGCCAACTCAAGGAGAAGGAAAAGCCAAATAAATGGAACAAGTAGGATAAAGGACTTGGCAAGCAAATCACCATCTTGAAGAGGGATCTTGAAGAAGCCAAAAGGATTGAGCATGCCTTAAGAAGTCAAATGAAGCAGAAGGAAGAAGATTGCATGAATCATGAGCATGAAATTACCACATTGATAGTAGAAGTGGACAAGTTGAAACATAAATGGAGGAGTTCACATGTCTTGGATGACATTATCAATTGTCAGAGATCACCACTTATCAAGACAGATCTTGGATATGTTGGTGAATCCTCATGCTCCAAAAATGAAGAAAAGGCGCATGTCGAAGAAGAGAAACTTCATCCCAATGATGAAGAGCGCCCACATGAAGAGAAACCTCATCCCAAAGATGAAGAGCAACCACATGTCAAGGAAGAAAGGAAGTCTCATGAAATGAAGTCTCATGCCAAAAATGGAGGGAAGCCCAAAGTCAAAGCCTCAAACAAATCAACTAACACCGAAAGTTGGAAGACCAATACATCGAGAAATCAAGATGATGCATTCAAGACGCCAATTCATACAAGAACATTCAATGATGGAGAACAACAAAGCCTTGAGTATTCTCAAGGGCAAGACACTTTCACGAGATCTTCACCCTATACACCCAAGTATACAGGCACATTTTATGGTTATTGTTACTCATGTTATAACTATGGACATCGAGATGCAAACTGCAAGGGACACAGTAGGAGTATTGATAGAGCGTTTTATCTAAGCCCTAGAAGCAAATTTTCTGGAAGACAAGACAGAGTGCCATATGCCTATGACAAAAAAATTTACAATAGCTTTGCTCCATTATTGACAAGATTTAGAGTGCTATTTATGCCATAATTTTGGCCACTTTGCATGAGATTGTAGAAGTGGCTTAACGTGGACTCCATAGAATTAGGAAGGAAGACAAGACCACCAATGTTTGGCTAAGAATACATGCTTCACAATGAATTCACACACAATTGGTAGATGCACTAAGATAGGGGGAGTTTGGTAGGAGAGCATATTGTCACGGGGAGCCTATGTATTGGAAGAGATGATGCAGATGGAAATCACAATGTTAGGGGGAGCTTGTAGAGATGATGCAGTAGGTAAGTATGTTGACAAGGGGATCACATCACTTGAAGATATTGTCAAGGACGTGTCAACCACCCTTTTCCATAGAGGAAGAGAATGTTGGAGGAATCAAGGGAGAGAGAGAGAGAAGCATGATGTAACATGCCCTGTCATGCTAGGTGTGTTGACATCAATGACAAAGGGGGAGATTGTTGAGCATGTTATCATTAATGCCAAGCATTAGATGCAGAAGGAGAAGCAAGTGCAGGATGAGGTGCAAAAGCGGGTGCAGATGATGATGAAACTAGATGTGTTGATGTGATAAGGTTGTTGTCATTATTGATGTCCACAAGATGTTGCAGTTGAATGATGCAAGTTGTTGAAACCTTAGCTCTAGGGTTTGGCTTCCTTGGAAGTTGTCCACAACCCACATTTATTGGAGTTTTTGCAACAACAGATCAGTGAGTTTACCTCAAAGACCCATGCCATTGGATTATCCTCATCTTGGCAATTCCAATATTGTGTGGAGTGTCTCGTGGCTCACCCAACCAATGACCTAGAGCCCCGAGGGTTGACGGTGTGGCAACAATGTGTGATGATGTAGCATAGAAGGATTGAAGGTTGATGACATGCTAGCATTTATGAGTGATGTGGCAATCTCTTCACAACTAGAAGCCATAACATAAAGTTGAAAACCCTAATTTGACTAGGGTTTGGACCAAAAAATTTTAGTCAAAATTTAGATTATTTTTGGGCCCTAAATTAAATTAAATTTCAAATAAAAGTTTGGGCCAAATTGTAGAGGAGTTTACCCCTTGGTCCAATATTTTCTCCTTCGTCGAAATTTAAAATCCTTGGCCCGTAAGTATGCAAAGAATGAAAATTTGTTGGCTCAAATTAAATATTCTTGAACTAATTCGATTGGGGTTGGACCATTGAAAAATGAAAAATATTCATTTACTTCCAAAATTTTGGCCAAGTCAACTTCCCTATAGCTACATAAAGGAGATTGGAGTTGATTAGGAAAAAAAAGGAATTTGCATCTATCTATCTCTGAAAACCTTTGGACCTGTGTAGCACGTGCACCTTTTGGTAGTCGAAAGTCTGGAAATTCAGCTGGTTTACATTTGGGATTCACTAGTGTTTATGGTCTTTGATCCGAAGTTCTCCTTTTATCTCAATAAGGGTATCGTTGAATTCTTTCAAGCCTTTTGCAGGATAGGGATTGAATTCTGGAGTCTTTTCTCTACAGTATGCATGCAATCTTTCTTCTAGCAAAGAGCTAAATCACATTCCATATTTTTGGTCATTGAAGTTTCTCTTGCTCTTTGTGATTTGCCTGCGGCTCTGTGAGGCAAACAAAGAAGTTGAGGGCTCCTCTATGGCAATCTGTTGATTGCATCCTTGGTTACCTTTTTTTTGGATGGAATTCAGAATGTTTGGACTGTAGGTTTTGTTGGACAACTATGTTATACTCTATCTTCTATGGTCGTGGTAGATTTTGCTATATCACTGTGACAGACATTGTGCAGTATATTATTTTACAGTGCTTTGTAGTGGTATCGTGTTTGTTCCAACATCAGTATACTGTAATCATAACTTGTATAACAGTAAATGACACAGGGAAAATATTGACAGTGATCTTGTTAACAAGTGGTTTGACACATTCCTGTAGCTTTGCTTGCAGCTTTACTTGACACCACCTACATCCTATTTTGACCAGCAATAACCCTGACATAGCACATTAAACAACAATATCAGTATACATGACAAGTGACTTTGATTGCTCAACAGTGACCTTATGATCTTATAGTTGGTTGACTCTGTTCTTGACATTGAATTTCCTACATGACAGTCTAGATGTGATAACATTGACAATACCTTTATGACAGTGTTTGACTTATGTGTGATGTTTGAGACAATGATGATTCAATCTTTGACATGACAGCAAATAGTGATATGAGATGCATGGTTATATTCTTAATATTTGACAGTGGATTGATGGTAACAAAATTGTATATGACAGTGACCTAGTAGTGCTCTTGATGATTTGTTACAACAACAATGTTTCTTTGATTGTAATAAAATCTAATGAGCTACCTAACCTTGATGACTATGTTAACAGTGAATTGTGGCAGTTGATCTATAAGACAGTGTGACCGTGCCATATATGAAAGTGAACTTATGTCGAAGACCTTTGCACATTAGTGAATCCTGGAAAACATTATGATCTGGTAGTGATAGTAATATGGATGTCTGGCAGAGTTGCAGATTCTATGACATTGATGTTATGTGTGCACATAAGCGGAGATGGCACATTCATCTATTTAGAGCAAAACACTGTGTTTTGTGAAAGATATTCTAGGGACCTTGGAAATAGTGAAGTTTGGACCATAAGTGATTGAAACCCTAGTACTTAAGATGTGGGAGTGACCTTGACAGTAATAATATAACAACAGTGGACAGTGTGGACAGAAGCGACAACAATGAATTGTTGGAGTTATAAGTGGCAATTGCAGACAGTGAGTGCAACATCAGAGGCAGTGTGGACTAAAGAAGTGATTGAGGACTGAGAAAGTAGCAACAGTGTTAACTGACAGTGACAACAGACAGTGTTAACAGACAATGAATTGTTGGAGTTATAAGTGGCAGTTGCAGACAGTGAGTGCAACATCAGAGGCAGTGTGGACTAAAGCAGTGATTGAGGACAGAGAAAGTAGCACCAATGTTAATTGTGTTGTTGATTGTAAGGGAGGTTGAAGACTCTTGCAGACTTTGTCTGCAAATAATCTTCAAGCTTGGGGAGTTTCATGCTTCCTTCCACCGTAGCTGGTAAATTGTGTATGTAATCATACATGTAACAAAGTTTGTTTGGATGGCAAATCTTTATGTATTGTTCATTTATGTGATGTTGTTTTTGTTTATCCTCTAAATGTTTAACCAACCAATTGTAAAAAGTAAGGAAATACTGATTCACCCCCCTTTCAATGTTTCCAACATTTTCTAATACATCAATGTTTAACTGCCCATATCTCTTCATACATAAGTCAGGTCAAGGTAAAATTTAAATCATTATAGAGTTGTCAATGAGACAAATACAATGATTTCATCCATTTGGGGTTTTGAGGGAGTCGAAAAGGACTGAAAATTTAAACCCCATTTCCATAACTATACCATGGAGATTGGGTCAACATAGTAACTACCTCCCTCTACCCTGGATTAAAACCAGGATTAGGAGGGGGTATGTTACAAGATCTCACCTCACTTGCGATGGATGGTTAAGATTAAAACTTAATCACTAAAGTAAATACTTTATCTAAGTGTTTATTTTAGCTCAATAAACCAGCATATAATTATATGTTTGTTTCTAAGTTTAACTTAGTCTAAGTTACATCAGCAAATATTCTAAGTTGATACACAAGGCAAATATTATGTGGTGACTTTTGCATGCCTAGACACAATGCATGTGCATAAGTATCACCTAAGATATGAACTTCAACACCTTTGTCTTTCATTTTCATTATTTTACTTAAACTTTTAGCATTACCACTAATTGACACGAGATGTTTGAGAGTGGTTCCAACCTCATCAGATTTCATAGGAGAAAGTAAATTTTTATATCTCACTCAAGATCTACTAGAGTTAACAGTTTTCAGGATTTGTTTTTATATCTCACTCAAGATCTACCAGAGTTAACAGTTTTCAGGATTTGAGGATTGGGGGGATTGCAACATTTCCATTGGAGTTTGTCATGTACGAGGGCATGGAACTAGTGTTGGACTAAGAGGACCACACCCTCTATGTACCTCGGTGTTGGTGGCATTGATTGTGAATTCCCTTGTCATGACCCTAGTAAAAATGTACCCATCAATCAAATAGAATCTCAATTTGACGTTATATTTTTTTTCAATCTTATTTTAATGTTGAAAGGGAGATATTGATGATGAGGATTTTGATATGTCGTACTAGTTATTTTTTGTACATGATTCTTTTGGAATCTACATGCCATTTAGCGCCTCATTGTTGACGTATTTTTGGTTCATAGATGGATTTCACCCAATGTTATTTTGGTTATATGCATTAGTTGTATGATTGAATTTGTGTCATGATCATGTCATTAGAGAAATTTTGAGGTCTAAAATGGGCCTCAAAACAAAAATGTACAACCAAAATCAATTGTATAAGAACCAATGAGATTCAAGATGATGATTTCAACCATGGGGGATGATTCACCATTTTTGGAGTAAAAAAATAAAAAGATAAAAAAAATAAGAAAAATAAAAACTACTTTTTGAACTCATATTTTCAACTTATCTCCCTATGGTTTTCCTCAAATTTTGAGTGGGAGCACTCATTGGATGCAAAATTTAATTCCTCATCTGACTCTCATCCGAGCACCCATGTTGAAGAAACGTGAATGCAATCGCATTTTTCATGTATTTCTCATTTTTCGTGTAGCAGATTATATCGAAAGTATGCAACATGGGTACTCCTTGGATGAGGAATTAAATTCTACATCCAATGAGTGATTCCGCTCAAAATTTGAGTAAAATCGTAGGGAGATAAGTTTAAAATACTAGTTCCATTATTACTTTATAATATTCCTTAGAAGGCCCATTTTAAACTTCAAAATTTCTCTAATGAAATGCTTTATATATTTCATATTTTGTGTAGTTCATTAATTTCTTATATTTTTAATATATATTATATTCTTTATATATAATATATAATGTGTATTTCATGTCATGTTTTGGGGGGTCACTGTGTCACACGTCAGATACTCATATTTTCGTGTCCTCATGTCATTTACTTAACTTTCTACAAAACAACAAAAATGGATAGAAAAAATAGCCACCTTTGATATGCAAATACCAAATAAAAGGGGCAAGTACAATATAGCAATTAATGCTCTTTAACGGAAAGATGAAGTGCCATTGTGTTAAAATTGGAAACTAGGGCCAAACTCCATGTGGATCACCTTATTTATGGCTTCTGTTATTTTTCCTAGATTCCTCTCATCGAGAGGTGTAGGATTGATCTAAAGATCATCCGATTCCGATAAGCATTTATGGAGATATGAATTTATTTTGATTATGGACAAATTGTCAAGGTCGGCCAACACACTTATGTAGGCTCAGAAGCCCAACATTCATGTCTATTCAACCTCAACATTTGCATATAAATACAAGGAGCATTCTCCTTATTTGAAATATTCAATTCACTCATCTTCTCTCTCTCTCCCCTACACATAAAAGGAGTTTCTCTCTTTCTCACACGTGTGGTTGAAAGGAAGACGTCATAGGGCAAGGAAGACGCAGAAAGAATGATGCTAGGGCAACAGGTCATTTCTTTGACCAGTGTTGACCTTCTAGAACCACAGATTGGGTGTGGTTGCCTCTCCTAGGCAGGGCGCAATTTTTGGCACGAAAATCGAGGTGATCCGACCTCTAGTTTGACCGGTGTTGACTACCCTAGTTTAGGGCTGCAAGTTGACTTCAGAAATCTGCAAATTGACTGAACTTTTGGGGCTATGCAAGGGTTGTTTCTTCAGGCTATTCGAGGACAAGTTGACTAGAAATTGACCAAGTATTTTAGAGGTCAATTTCAGCTAGTTTGACCAAGTTTGACTTTGCTGATCTAGGGTTTGTTGTTGCTAATATAAAATTACAGAATTCAGATTTTGTACTATTTCTCTCTGCTGAACTATTGAAGATAAAAGAAGATTTGATCATAGGGTTTCCCCGCATTGGGGTTTGTCCCTGGCTAGCCGCCACATCTTGTGTCTCTTGTCTTGGCTTGTTTTCTGTTGATCATTTAATGTTCT
>APFE031081937.1:19985-30995 GCA_000404065.3 Pinus taeda | reverse complement strand
CGGAAACGCGTTTCCAGGCCGTACAGTACGCCAAAACGCGTTTCCGTTTCGTTTCCGGGCAGAAACGCCCTCTGTACCTGCGTTTCCTGCAACTTAGCTCTAAACATAGAATATACCATAATTTAACATGGTATCGGAGCTGAGGTGAAGACAAAGCCCAAGCAAGAGCAAGAGCAATAACCGAAGAGAAGGTTGGCAAGAATATTTAAAAAAGAAATCACGGGGTCCTCAACACACTTCCCTGTTGAAGACAAACTCCGTGAGAAGTCTGACCATCACGAATGGAAGATGTCTCTCGATCTAACATTAGAAGAGCAGGAAGTGTTGGACCATGTGAGAGGCGGGATTGTTGAGCCTCCATCAAATGCATCCACTGCTGCTAGGAACAAATGGACCAAGGGAGAAGTCAAAGCAAGGAAGATCATCCTGGACTCTATCGACAAGCGCTTGGTGGCCTATGTTTCTAAGCTGAATACCTCCAAGGAAATCTACGATAGACTGGTGAGTTTATTTAAAGTTAATGATGCAAATCAAGTCTTCTTTCTTAGAAACAAGCTGAAGGAAATTAAGAAGGGCAAAGATGAGAGTATGCAAGCATATTTCTTAAGGATCGCCGAGATCAAAAACGATCTCCTATCTATTGGGGAAGTAATTCCTGACAGGGAAATGACACTCACAACTCTTAGAGGACTGCCATTTGAATGGTATATATTTAAGACTACTCTTCTCAACAATAACGTAATTCCTGGATTTGATGAATTAATGGCCAGATGCATTCAAGAAGAAACAAGGATGGAAGAGCAAGAAATGCCCATACTTAAAGCTCATCCCTCTGCCTTTTCTTCTCATACTAAAAGAAGAAATGATTACGAGGTTAAATTCAAAGGAAAGGCTGGACCAAAAGGTGAAAGAAAAGGACGATGTTACAATTGCAATAAAACGGGTCACTATGCAAGGGAGTGCCCCGATAAAAGGGACTCACATCGGGACGATGATCAAAATCCCCCTCAAGGCAATCAAAGGAATGGCAGGTCAAATGGCAGAGATAAAAGAAGTGTCGGAAATCAAGGAAGAGGACAACCATTCAAGAAGGCAAGAAATTCCAGGTATGAATCTAACACTGTTAACAATAAGCAAGATGAATATTATCTACCAGCAGCTCTATCTGCTAGTGCTCCCCCGGACTCACTGGGAAATTGGATTATTGATAGTGGTGCCTCAAGGCACTTCACTGGTTACAAAGAAACCCTCTATAATCTGATAGAGAAGGAAACCAACTTGGAAATTGTTCTTGGAGATAATTCAAAATATCCCATGAAAGGTGTAGGAAATGTCACTCTTCAATTGAATCAGGGTAATACCATCCACTTACAAGATGTATTATATGTCCCTGATCTCAAAAAGAACTTGGTGTCCATTTTGGCAATGGAAGACAAAGGCTACAAGGTGGCCTTCAGCAATGGCAAGGTACGTGTATGGAAAAAGAACTTTAAAGATGCTTTTACTCTTGGGTTTCGAGTTGATTCATTATATCAGGTTGGTGGAAGTCTGTTGGGTGTCATGTCTTGTGACACATCTCTTTAATTCGAACTATGGCATCGGAGGTTTGCTCACCTTCATTATAAAGCTCTACCCGATGTAAGAAAAATGGTGACTGGGATGCCCGAGTTTAGATTAGAGCAAGAAGGTGTATGTCCAGGATGTGCCGAAGGGAAGCTCAAAAGGGGACCATTCCCCTCAAGCCAAAGCAAGATCTCCAATATATTGTAGTTGGTTCACTCAGACATATCCGGTATGATGCCTATGAACTCCTTGGGAGGATATTTATATTACCTCCCCTTTACAGATGATTATTCTCGCAAGACTTGGATATACTTCTTGAAAAAGAAGGATGAAGTGTTCCCTTGGTTTCGGCACTTCAAAGCCTTGATCAAGAATCAAACCGAAAAGAAGATTAAGATCTTAAGGACTGATAATGGGACTGAATATGAATCCAATGAGACTCATGACTTTTGCAAAGAGGCTAGCATTAAGAGGGAGACTACTACACCATATACTCCTGCACAAAATGGTGTGGCGGAAAGGAAGAATCGTACAATTGTGGAAGTTGTTCGTGCTATACTCCATGATCAAAGACTTCCGAAGTTTCTATGGGTCGAAGCTGCAAATACTGTCGTATATGTACAAAACCAATGCCCTCATCAAGCATTGGGTTCCAAGACTCCCGAAGAAATGTTCACCAGTAAGAAACCTGATGTATCTCATTTTAGAATTTTTGGAAGCCCTGTATATTTTCATATGCCTAAAGAAAAAAGGAATAAATTGGGTGCATCTAGAAAGAAAGGAATCTTCATGGGCTATAGAAAAAATACTAAGGGCTATAGAATCTATGTAGTTGGTCAAAGGGAAGTTGAGATTAGTCATGATGTCACCTTTGATGAAGATATGGCTCTTAGCAAGGTAGACAATATCCTACTTTAAGGGGATCTAAAGAAGCTGACATCAGGGAACCGAAGGAAAAAGAAGATGAGACAATGCCCGATGTGGAAAAACCTATGGATCCTATTGATCCTCCTCCGCAAGAGCCTTCCTCTTCTAGGAAGAGTCGTTCATGGCTTAGGGGGACACTTGATGATGCTGAAGGACACATTGCACCCCGAGGAACCTTCCGTGAAAGTTAGAAGCTGAACAGGTATCAGGGATCCCTGACCGTCATGAGCACGATCATCCAAAATGAGCCTTCGTCATTCACAGATGTCGTCAAGCATCAAGTATGGAAAGATGCTATGACCGAGGAATATGAGTCCATTATCAAAAACGATGTTTGGGATGTCATCCCCAGACCCCATGACAAAGCAGTTGTCACTTCAAAATGGCTTTACAAGATAAAGCATGCAGTTGATGGAAGTGCAGAAAAGTATAAGGCTCGTTTTGTCGCTCATGGCTTCTCCCAGAAAGAAGGTATAGACTATGACGAGATATTTGCACCTGGTGCCCGATATACCACCATCCGCTCGATCATAGCCCTTGCTACTTCGCAAGGATTGAACCTACATCAGATGGATGTCAAGACTACGTTCTTACATGGTTCGATCAAAAAGGAGGTCTATGTAGAGCAACCCGAAGGATTTGAGATTTATGATCAAGAATCTCATGTGTGCAGGTTGAAGAAGGCCCTCTATGGGCTAAAGCAAGCACCCCGAGCATGGTATGAGAGGATTGATAGCTACTTGATGAAGCTGGGATTCACTAGGAGTGAATCGGACCCTAACCTTTACTTTAAGGTTATAGATGACAAGCCTCTCATACTGGTGCTATATGTTGACAACCTCTTTCTAACAGGTGCAGACCCTCTCATTCACAAATGTAAGAGGGAGATGGCTTCTGAGTTTGAGATGAAAGGCCTAGGACTTATGCACTATTTCCTAGGACTGGAAGTCTGGCAGAAACCAAGGGAGATTTTCCTATCTCAAGGAAAATATGTGGTGAAGATATTGGAGAGATTCGGCATGGTGGACTGCAAGCCCGTAACTACCCCAATGGAGTTTGACTTCAAGAAGTTAAGCAGTAGTGCTGTTGGACCTGTTTTACGAAATGCTACCAAGTATTGTCAACTCGTCAGAGCATTAATGTTCTTGGTGAACTCCCGTTCGGATATATGCTATGCAGTCAACACATTGAGTCAACATATGGTTGAGCCTCACCACTCACATTGGATTGGTGCCAAGAATCTGTTGAGATATCTTCGTGGCACAATCACTCATGGGTTGAGATACACTATCGAAGATGTGAGACTACTTGGGTATACTGATGCTGACTGGGCAAGCAGTGTGGACCGAAAGAGCACTTCCGGGTGTTGTTTCTCTTTGGGGTTTGCCTCGATATCCTAGATGAGCAGGAAGCGGAAGTCGGTGGCTTTGAGCACCACCGAGGCAGAGTACATTGCTGCTAGCATGGCCTCCTGTGAGGCAGTCTGGTTGCGAAAGCTCTTCAGTGAGCTATTTGGATTTACATTGGATACCACCGTGATTTTGTGAGACAACCAGAGTGAGATCCGTTTATCATAGAATCCCATATTTCATGATCACTCCAAGCATATCGATATCAGGTACCACTATATTCAATATATGGCGCAGCGAGGAGCAATAAGGCTCCAACATATCGGTACAGATGAATAGGTCACTGACATTTGACAAAGCCCCTAGGAAAGGTCAAATTCTTGACTTTCCAAGAACGACTTGGTGTCATTCAAAGACCCTCTTATGAGGGTCGAGTATGATGTATTGAGCTCTGTGAGCTCCACGAGGCGCGGGGTACTTCTTGGAGCGACATGTGACCATAGGGTGACTCACCATCCCTTGGTGGTGCACTATGTACAGGGTAAAGGTTCAACCTTCCCCTGTGACAGCCCATGGTGAATGTGGAACAAGATGATTAGTTCTCCTGTGGGCCAGGATGATTCGTTCTTCGTGACGACTGTGGAGCAAGATGATTAGTTTTCCTGTAGGCCAAGATGATTAGTTCTCCTGTGGGCCAAGATGATTCGTTCTTCATGACGACTGTGGAGCAAGATGATTAGTTTTCTTGTAAGCCAGGATGATTCGTTCTTTTGTGGACAGGATGATTAGTTCTCCTGTTGAGGAATCTTACCCATGTAGTCTGCGACTCATGGGAAGTACCTCTCATCTGATCAATGAGCAGGGAAATGAGGATAGGGACCATAGTAGTACTATCGATGGACACAACATTGTATCCACCGTACTCCCTATCCTAGGATGACCTCCAGTGATCTGCGATCAATGATACTGATCTGGGATCAGTGAGAGTGGTTCACACTCGAAGACTGACTTCGTGCCAGTGGAGGATGGTATGATACATCCTCGATCATTTCTTCTTCTTCATAGTTCGAGCATAGCAGAGCAAAGCAGGTGGGGTCAACCTGTACAGGATAGTGCATATGATGGATGGATGACAACGACGGTCTGACGGATTGCAGATGAAGTTCTCCCTAGTTCAGAGGGAGTGTTAAAATTGGAAACTAGGGCCAAACTCCATGTGGATTACCTTATTTATGGCTTCTGTTATTTTTCCTAGATTCCTCTTATCAAGAGATGTAGGATTGATCTAAAGATCATCCAATTCTGATAAGTATTTATGGAGATATGAGTTTATTTTGATTATGGACAAATTGTCAAGGTCCACTGGCACACTTATGTAGGCTCAGAGGACCAACATTCATGTCTATTCAACCTCAACATTTGCATATAAATACAAGGAGCATTCTCCTCATTTGAAAAATTCAATTCACTCATCTTCTCTCTCTCTCCCCTACGCATAAAAGGAGCCCCTCTCTCTCTCACATGTGTGGTTGAAAGGAAGACGTCCTAGGGCAAGGAAGACACAAAAAGGACACTAGGCAGCAAGTCATCTCTTTAACCAGCGTTGACCAAGTGTTGACCTTCTAGAAGTGTGGATTGGATGTGGTTGCCTCTCTTAGGCAAGCCGCAATTTTTTTGACACGAAAATTGAGGTGATCGGACCTCTGGTTTGACCGGTGTTGACTACCCTAGTTTAGGGCTGCAAGTTGACTTCAAAAATCTACAAATTGACTGAACTTTTGGCGTTGTTCAAGGGTTGTTTCTTCAGGCTATTCGAGGACAAGGACCAAGTATTTTAGAGGTCAATTTCAGCGAGTTTGACAAAGTTTGACTTCACTGATCTAGGGTTTGTTGCTGCTGATATAAAATTACAGAATTCAGATTTTATACTAGTTCTCTCTGCTAAACTATTGAAGATAAAAGAAGATTTGATCAAAGGGTTTCCCTGCATTGGGGTTTGTCCCTGGGTCGCCGCCACATCTTGTGTCTCTTGTCTTGGCTTGTTTTCTGTTGATCATTTAATGTTCTATATGCACTTTACTTAATGTATATGTGATTGCTAATCTATGGCTAATAAGAAGAAAAATAAGTAAACTGCTCTAAGCATAGAACATACCATAATTTAACACATTGTCACTTGTAGTCTCAATTGCAGCTCTAGAATGCCTAGATAAAGTCCAATTAGTGAATATGCAAAGAATTGATAAACATGTGTCATAATTAATAATTCATTCAAGATTCCAAATTTGAATAGAAGAACGGTATCCTTTGGTACAAATGCAGAATCTACCTAAGCCCAACCTCAAAATTTAAGTCCAAGGTCCTTAAAGAGCCCCGCGACTTAGCGATAGCATAACACATGGATTTTTTCAAGACTTATTATAATGCAAATCATTTTTTTCTTTAGAAAGGGATAAATATAAAGTCAGAAATATGTAGCATAATGTGATCAATGCTAGAGGAACAAAAAAGAGAATATTATGACCCCAAGTTATTCCACCCCCTACACATTCCAAGTTGCTTTCAAAGAAATATTGAGGTTTAAAATTGGTCTCCAAAGGAAAATAATAAAATAATAGTAAAAATAATAACATAAGAGTTATGAATTCTTAAAGAAAAATAATGAAATATATATATTTTTTTTAATTGTATTTTCAATTTATCTCCTTATAAGTTTATTCAAATTTCAAGTGTGGACACTTTTTAAATGTGTTTCTTTTCAAAAAAGATGCATTTTTTTATTATGTATTTTTAATTTTTCTTTCCGTGACTTTTCTGAGAAGTGCACAAATTGGGTACTTGTTGGATACATAATCTAATTTTGCATCTAACAGTGGTCCACACTTTAAATTTTAGTAATCTATAAAGAAACAAGTCAAAAATATAATTTAAAAAAGTAATTTTTGCCTTTTCCCTCCAAAAATATTTACCACTAAGGATGATATCAACCTCTTCAATTCTATTAGTTATTTTAAATTTGATTTTGTTAGTGCATTTTCATTTTGAGGCTGAAGAAATATCAATGGACTTCATTGACAAGTCACCCATGTCGGATGGGAAAGAAAAACTCCTTCTGGTAGTAAATTGACTAACTAAATTTGCACACTTCATAGGAGTGAAGAAATTAGATTCAACAAAACCAATTGCCGAAGTGTTGTATGAAGATGTTTACAAGTTACATCAATTTCCAATGATCATTGTTAGTGGTAGAGATCCCAGAATTAAGGGAATTTTTGAAAAGAATTCTTCAAACAAATTAGAACATCGCTTAACAGGAATGTGGCGTATCCAAACCGAAATTGTAAATAAATCTCTAAGAGCATACCTCCATTATTTTGTAACTAAAAAAATGGTTACAATGGCTACATCTTTCTAATTGGTGTACAACTCCACATATCACACTTCAATTAAAATTACTCATTTTCAGACTCTTTATGGTTATGAACTCCTTAAATGGAAGGAGTTTTACTTAAAGAAGCCAAAATTTCCAGCAGTAAAAGATCAATTAGAAGAAAATTAAGCACTACAAGAAACTGTATGAGGCAATAAGTCGACCAACATTGGGTAGAGAGAGATTGAAAGTGGAGATTGTATATTTGTGAAATTTCAACTTTGCAAACAATTATCCTTTGAAACAAAGAGGAAAAATCAAATTGGCTCATAAGACCTCGACAAGTTACCAAAAAAATCAATTAAGTACAAATAGCCTATGGGTTGGATTTGCTAGATAGAACCTACATCCACAATGTTTGTTTTCCATGTTTTCCGTACATCCTGTCTCAGGAAAGTATTAGAAAAACACCAAACCACACCAGTAACACTTTCTACATTCAATGACGAACGCTAGAGAAAATAAATTACGTTACGTTCCAGAGTACTTGAATAATCCCACCTTAAATGGTATAATCTATGAGAAGAGGGTGTCTCCTTTGTTACCCTTGCTTTGAGGACCAAATATAGCCAAGGAGGAAGACAATGTTATAAAAAATAAATAAAATAATATTTATAAAAAGCCTCAATCTTTCATAAAATAGTTATCCGTGAATGAATATTTAATGGACACCCATTTTAATGTATCTTATCAAATATTCATCATTTTTTATTAATATTTATTTTGTCAACAGCGAGGGAATTTAATTATTGAATTTTCTTCCTATCATAAATATGAAAAATATGTCTTTTAAATTATGCAGATTTTACAAGAATATTATTTATCATTGATTATAACAATTATCACAAATTATATATGATTAATTTACACAATCACAAACTTTCAAATGACATTTTTGCTATTATTTTCCCTTGTAACGTATTGTGTTTTCTGACCAATTTTATCATACTGACACATCTATTGTGCGTTACTAGGAGTGGCAAGTGGTCCCCAGGCTTAAGGCCGTATGTGAACAACTGTTTGTTATTTTTGCCATTCGAGCATTACGAAGGCAAACAGAGAAAATTTTGCGCATGAGTGACTCGAATAAGAAATCCAGTGCGGAAGAATCATCTCATGATGGAAGGGAAGTGGCTCTTCCTGGAGCATCCAAATCCAACAAGGACGAAGAGAAAATAAAACAGGGAATACAAATTCCAAGGCACGCATTGGTTAGTTTCCTCATATCTACTGCTGTCGCCTATGTTGACGGAAGATTATGTCGTCATATACCAAATGCTCTTGTAAGGCGAATTGTAAGTGGATTTTTGCTGAGTTTTGTAGAGTAAAGTTAGTCATGGCTCATGATATATAATTGTAAGAGTTATTATAGATGGGAAAAACCAATGGAATCGGCGTAACTTTCTGTATTCGTGCAATTTCTGTTAACTTCAGTTTGTGAAACTCCAGGATGAAACATTTCAGTTTATCAATAAAGATTCCACTTTTCAAAGTGGCATGGCCTCTATGGCTGTCTTTCTGATGAAGCTGAAAGGCTATAAAGGTACTTCATTGTTCTGTATTCGGACAACAGTCTACTTTTGGATACAGTCAGATGAATAAAGCTTTTAATTTTACTGGACTACTTAAATAAATATGTTAAAAGGATAAACATGATCAAATTTAATGACTTCATTGTTTTTGTGATTCTACAAGATATATTAATGTAGATAACTTGATTTGATCAGCTTAAATAATTTGTACAATCATCTTATATTCACCCATAAATTGTTGCAAATTTTAAGATACATTATGGATGAGATATAGTATAAAAATACATAATATAATCTAATTGCAAAGTTACTGTCATGTTCAATACCAATTGCAAAGTTACTGTCATGTTCAATACCAAATTGGGGTAAGAGAGCCCTTTGTTTACGGGAAAATGGACTGGGTTCTACATAATGATTTGACTGCTAAAATCTAAATGGAGGTGTACATATGCCACCCCTATTTGGATTTGAACTTGTTTCATGTTCAACCATAACTTCATTATATTTAACCATAGGCAACCATATTAAAACAGGCCCAAGCTTAACCATAGTCAAACATGGCCACCAAGTTTAACTATGGTCTACCTTGTTTAGCAATGTAACTTAAATAAATTCTTATGACCATGGTCATAACGGTCAATCTCATCAACCGTCTTCAACCATTAATGTAATGTTAACATCAACACCAATGTAACTTCAACCATTGTTGACAAATATTAATGTAACACTGCTCAACATTACTATAACATAAATACATTTATTATATTAATGGTTGATGATGGTCAATCATGGTCAACCTTGTAAATCTTTTTCAAGGATTAATGTAACATAACATTAACACCAATGTGACATCAAACACGGTCAACCATGGTTAACAAACAATAATGTACCAATGCTCAACATTAATATAACATAAACACTCAAATTGGATGCTTCTGTGATTCATGATTTGAGCCAAGATCTTCAAGAGAAATCACATAGAAAACTTAGTTATGTGATTTCTTTGGAAGATCTTGGCTCATAACATAAACACATTGTTACATTAATAGCCAACCTCGATCAACAATGTTCAACCCTCTTCAACAATGGTTAACTTCATCAACCCTTTCATCCATTAATGTAAATGTATCAACCATGATCAAACATTGTCAAGTAATCTTTATCATGGTCACCAAGTTTAGCCATGGTCAATTTTGTTCAACAATGTAACACAAATACATTGTTACATTAATGGTTGAGCATGGTTAACCATGGTACACCTCATCAACTCTCTTCAACTATTAATGTAACATTAATATGAACACCAATGTAACAATAATCTTGATTGACAAATATTAATGTAACATTGTTACATGAATGGTTGACCATGGTCAATAATGGTCAACCTTTCCAAAGCTCTTCAACCATTAATGTAGCATAATGTAACATCAACCATGGTTAACTCTTCTTAGCCAAACTTCTCAATGAAGGTCAACTGTGGTCAACCCTTCTCAACTAACCTTGTCAACAAGGTCAACCATCAACACACTCAAGTCAACTATGGTCAACCCTTCTTAACTAACCTTGTAAACAAGGTCAACCAACAACAACCCTTACCAATCATGGCTAACCCTTGGCAAACATGGTTAACCCTTGTCAACAATTTTTAACCATAGTCAGATAATGTCAATCCTAGTAAACTATGGTTTACTAATCTACCTTAGGTACCTCAATTGTCAATTAACACCATATTATTAAAATGGTTGACCTACATTGATTAACTTTATTTTTCACTTATAATGATATTGGTAGGAAAATAGTATCTCAATTGTCAATTAACACCATATTATTAAAATGGTTGACCTACATTGATTAACTTTATTTTTCACTTATAATGATATTGGTCGGAAAATAGTATCAATTGGTGTATATCAACCACTTTATTAAAATAGTTATACTAATATATATTCAATAATCATTATATTCAATCAATGAGTGTTTAATTTTATTTTTTTTAGATAGGGGAATTTTTTTTTAAATAAGAACATTATTCAGAAATTTTCAAAAACTCTTTTTCGAATTTTCAAAAGCTCTTCCTTTCTCAAGCTCTTTTTAATGAGAACGTTATTTTGAGATTTTTAAGAAGTCATCTTAATGGATGCATTATTTTGATATTTTCAAAAACTCTTTTTTTTATAATATCACTTATCTTATATGGTTAATTATTTAA
>APFE031081937.1:0-18683 GCA_000404065.3 Pinus taeda | reverse complement strand
GAGATTTAACCTTTATGAAATATTTTAGATATTTTTACTTATAGCCACAAATTAAAAATAGAGATTTATAATAAAAGTTATTATGAATTTTTTTCTCTTTTAATTAAATTGATTAATTAAAACAAATATTATATGAACATGTATTATGGTTTTTAGCACATGTAATGATAGTAGTAAGCCATTGTATAACAACAAAATCTATTTAGCTATCTCCATAATAAAGTGGAAGTGAATCTCTATATGTTATGACATATATATAATTTAGTTAAATTTTTTTTTTTTTTAATATATAACAATGTGAGATGTATAATGAAATCAATGTTTTAATGTTATGAATATTTATTAAAATATTTAATTTAAAAGAGTGTAGTCATGTATAGTAAATTCATTTTCAAACTCATTTAATCACACTAAATAAACTAGTTCCATTGCCATTTTCTTTTGAATTCCATGAAAGGAGATAAATGATGCTTATATTCTTTGCCTTCACTAAAAATCTCGAAAGCAAGAGATGGAATCAAAATCCATTGATTGTACCACTGGTTTGGTAAATTCATGAGACAGTTTGTAAATTCATGAGGCAGTGGAGTTGGTATGATATGAATGTGAATAAAAGACATCAGGATCACAGAGCTGCCAAGGGGAAGGTCAAATGCCATGCCTACTTATTTGTTGTCCTTTCCTCCAACGTTGGTTAGTCAAGGTTTTATGTTGTGCATGTTTTTCCAATGGTTGTGTTTTGGGTTTACTACCAAATACATTGTTTCTCTATTATGATTTTTAAGTGGTTTCATAATAACTAACAACTATAACCTTATGGTTAGGATTTTCATTTAAAATTTTCAAATTTCTGAATAAATACACCAGAAACAACCTTCACATTAATAAATAGAGCTATGCTTAACTTCTTTCTTTCTTTTTCTTTTTCGAGATGATTAAAATAACATATGAAAGCATTTAAAGAATGGTCAATCTATGTCACACATCTGCTAATGTCAAAGACCATAAACATAAATTTTACTTTATCGAACTCTTGTCTATAGCATGTATACCCAATTTAAATACATTTTAAACATATACATGGGTTCTTGATTTGTAAAATCATTGGTTCAGAGTTTACATAAACGGTTAAATATGTTTTTCATAATATTTATTTCTTTTAACCTGAGAGAGTCATTGTGCAGACCTTTATTATGGATATTACATTGCTTTTAAATTAAAAACAACAACACTTTTCCTACCACAAGGAACTCTTGCTTACTACTTACAATGTTGTCATGTCGAGCTACTCCCCGGCGTCCTTCTCGCCTTAATGCCTGAGGTTGCATTGATCTGGGTGACTGTGCTCACCCGCGATTTGTTTTTATGGCGATACTGCAATATTTCCCTTTCGGGATTTTCACCTAGATCTACAGTTTCTATTCGAGCCCGAAATCCAATGGTGGAGTTGAACCCTCAAAACCATTTGCTTCCGGGTCGAAGGTTTTTGAATCTCATTTCTCCGTTGAAGGCTGGGGTAAGTGCATTAGATGAGGGAGCTCGTCTCCTCCTCTGTTCCTCTATCTGAATGGGTTTTCTGGTGTCTTATGGCGCACTGAACACTAGTATAGGTTTTCTTCTAACTCTTACAAGTCCTTGGCTTGATTTTGAGTTTAAACTATTACATTGCATGTTGGAAACTACGCTCTATTGTTTTTACGGTTTTGATTAACAGGTCTGCCCTCCAGGCCTGCCATTAATTCCAGCAACGACTTCCTCAGGCCAGCCTAACCAAGTAATGTTCTATCATTGCTCTTGTTTCTTTGATGTGAGTGATACACATTTGGTTATATGGCTGAGTGAATGTGCATGTCGGGCCTGCGTGTGACATGTTCAGGAGGCATGGGTGGTGGCGGTCGAATGGGGCACAGTCCAGGTTCTAACTTGTGGCGGTCTCTGGGTAGTACTGCCATAAGGTTCATGCTCATTGTATGGAAGTTATCACTCTAAGTTTTCCTTTAGATTCTTTTTAAAACTGTCGAGAAACATGTCTATGGATTTGATTTTTCGTTCTTAGCCCTCTTGGCTCATGCTTGTAATTTTAATGTGCTGGCCTCCTTGGCCCTTTGGTCTAGAATTTATAAGGGTTTTTAATGGCCTCTGGCTGTCCGATAATAATCTTGCTCCGAGGGTTTTGCTCGGTAAGGTTTTTAAGGAGGGTTCGAGCCCTACCACCCTAGACTTAGTCCAACAGTTGATTATAAATCATTCATTGTTAATGAAATTATCTTGCGGATTTGTTACTCTGTTTTCTTAGATCTAATCTTATGGTTAGAGGAGATATGACCTCCTCTGCACAGTTTTCTTTTACGAATGTATAACTATTTTTGAGTTATGTCGTGCATAACTTCAAGCCCCACTTGAGACTACAATGTATACATTAATTAAGTTGAAAAATGGAAGTCTTGTTCTACAAGTTTTGACATTTCTTCTACTTTGTATGGATTACAAAAATCTTTCCTTTCATACTTGTTTGAATATTGTGAAGTTAATGATATTTAAAGAATCAGCGCTTTCGATTGTATGGGTAGTTTTATGACTGTAAATATTTCTTTCTGAATGCAAAACAAATTCTTGTTTAGTTCTTTACAATTATACTCCTGTATGTCTCATAATACATGACACTTGTGAAATTTACCTCTCATGGCGTTTTTTGACTTGAATGGCTCTTCTCCTATTACCTCTCATATATTTACTTTAACTATAAATTAAGCTAGGTAAAATAATGTTGTCTTGGTCAAGTTTGTTTTTTTCTTCATTTTGAACCCTTGATATTACAAGAGAAAGAAATATTGTCCTATCATAAAATTTTGTTTTCGCAAGATTTGCTTACTTATATTCCTATACATTATATAACACACTATTTGCTACCCAGTTCTTTAAGATTGTTCTCGACGGTCTAAATTACGAGAAGTATGATAAATAAGAATATTGTATATGTACTAATTCTAACAAAAGAAAGAAAACTTAATTTACAGAGATTGATATCTACATTAATTCATATATCGAATTATCTAACGCTTTAAAGAAATCTATCTAGCACATAATAATTTTTATTTACTTATCTAGATTGTCTTTCTCCAAATTATTCCATACCAAAATTAACTTCTAGATTTTGCTCTTCCTCCCAACTTTGAGACTATTAATCCAACAGTCTCCCCATGGAGTTGTTTCCTGTAAAACTCAGGAATTTCTACTATGAGGACTTTCAATCCTCAATGCTATCTGGTCCTAACTAGACTTGGCCATTTCACACTACCTGACCCTTTAGCAGAGTTCCTCCATCCTCTAGATCTCAGGTTCCCCTTACCCCCTTGATCCTTGGAATAAATCTTTTTAGAAATCATTTTCTACAAGTAACTGTTTCGCAATTGATTCATGAGTAAAAAAAATATTTATGAACAACTATATGTTTTTATTACAATATAACAAAAATACTCAAAATAGTAACTTTTCTAAATAACATCAAAATAGTTTGTTTGTTCTGTAGTAAAAATAAAATATTGACAAGACTTGAGGATATCACATCTTCCCCCCCAAGATTTAACATCGTCTCGATGTTATCCTTATAAAACAATCCCAGAAAGGTTCCTTCATAGCCTGTTCATCTTCCCAAGTGGCCTCGTCAGGGCCAAAGTGTTGCCATTGCACTTTAACCTGGGTGATAGCGTGTTTCCATAGCATTACTTCTCTCCAATCGAGTATACCCTGAGGTTCGACCAGGAACTCGCCTTCTGGTTTGACCTACACATATCAGCAACAATATTAGTTATTATTTAATTTTGTTTTTAATAAACTCATAATAAGAGAAGTTTCCACAAAAATCTTACCTGAATGTCTTGCCAATTGATAACGTGTTTAGGGTCATAAATGTATTTATTAAGTAAAGAAACATGAAAGACATAGTGAACACGAATATGGTTGGGTAAAGCTAGCTGATAAGCTACTGGTCCGATTCGAGCTAAAATTTGGAAGGGCCCACAGAACCGGGGTGCTAATTTAGCACATTTGGTCCATTACAGGGTGCTCTTCTTTGCTCGAACTCTAATATAAACATGGTCTCACACTTGGAATTCCTGGAAACTTTGCTTCCAATCAAAAATGTTCTTTTGCTGGCATTAGAGGCTTTCAAATTAGATCCAACCTCTTTCACCATTCTCTCCATTTCCTCCAACATATCGAGTCCTAGAATCAACTTATCTTCTGGTCCACTCCAACTTAGGGGTGTCCTGTATTTTTAGCGTTACAACACTTCAAAAGGGCTCATCTTTTATGATGTATGGTACCCATTATTATAGGAAAATTCTACCAAGTGCAAGTAGTCCTCCCATTTTGATGGTTGTTGCATTACATAAGTTCGTAACATATCTTCGACTACCTGGTTCACCCGCTCCATTTGTCCTTCTGTTTGAGGGTGGTAGGCGGTGCTAAAGTGTAGCTAAGTACCCAATCCTTCAAAAAGAGCCTTCCAAAAGGCAGATGTAAATTTCACATCACGGTTAGAGATAATCATCTTGGGAATCCGGGATCCCATGCAATTTAAAAATATTTTGCATAAAAATATTAGCAATCTGCACTTCTTTATAAGTCGACTAAACTGGTATGAAATGGGCATATTTTCTCAGTTTGTCTACCACCGCCATAATGGAGTCATTTTGCTTCCTAGTCCTTGGTAATCCGATAATGAAATCGATGGATATGGTTTCCCATTTCCATTCCGGAATCTGCAGAGGGTGAAGTAATTCTGCTGGGTGTTGGTGCTCAGCTTTTATTTCCTGACGTTCCAGGCATCTGGATAATTATTCCACTACTTCCTTCTTCATACCAAGCCAAAAAAATTCTTTTCTTAAAGAAGAAATCATTTTCTGGTATCCTAAGTGGCTTGCATAAGGACTCTTATGAAATTCATCCAAGATTAAATCCTTAAGTTGTTTTTGGTTAGGTACATATAGTCTTTTCCTATACACCAACAATTCATCAAAATTTACCTCATATCCTGCTTGTTGTTCATTGTTGTTCGTCGTCCTTGCTTGTTGCCATATTTGCTTGTATGCTACATCTTGCACTACGCATTCACGGATCTTCTCATGAAAGGTTGTTCGATATTCACTGTAAGAAATTTCATATAAATAATGCATTTTGCGGCTCAAAGCGTCTACAACTCGATTTTCGTTAGCCTTTAAATGTTTTATTTCAAAATCCAATTCACTTAGGAAATCTGCCCATCGAGCTTGACTTGCATTAAAGTGGGTTGCTTGAAATGGTTTGTTAGACTATGATGGTCAATCATTAGTAGGAATTTCTTACCCATTAGATAATGTCGCCACATTTTTAAGGTGTGAAACACTGTTGTCAGTTCCAAATCATATGCCAAATATTTTTGTTCATATTCTTTAAGATTTCTTGATTCATAAGCTACCACCCTGTCTCCTTACATTAATACGCCGCCAACACCCTCCTTGTTAGCATCCGTACAAACTACATATTCTTTATTGGGATTAACAATGCTCAAAATGGGTGCAGTGGTCAGTGAATGTTTGATCTGATCAAAGCTTTGCTAACAGAGGGCGGTCCATCTAAAAGTTTTCCCTTTTTTTTGAAGTGAGGTAATAGGATATGCTACTCTAGAGAAACCTTCCACAAAACATTTATAATATCTGGTTAGACCCATAAAGGATCTTATGTCAGCTACATCCTTGGTACTTGCCATTCCATGATGATTCTTATTTTCTCCGGGTCTACCGCGATTCCATCCTTGGTGATGACGTGTCCCAGGCACTGGATTTTCTCCTTAAAGAAGTCAAACTTGCTATATTTGGCATACATTTGGTGTTCTCTTAGGGTTTGAAGAACAACACGAAGGTGCTCCTTATGTTCTTCTATGCTCCTAGAGTATATCAATATGTCATCTATAAAGATTAATACAAACTTGTCTAAGTATTGATGAAAAATATTGTTCATGAGACACATGAATGTCGCTAGGGCATTATTCAATCCAAAAGACAAAACTACGAACTCGTGATGTCCATAACGAGTCCTAAAATTTGTCTTTGCTATATCCTCCTCTTTTATTCGAATTTGATGATACCCAGAACGGAGGTCGATTTTTGAGAAAACAGTTGCTCCCTTGACTTGGTCAAACAACTCATCAATAGGGGGCAGAGGTTACTTATTCTTGATGGTCAACTTGTTTAACTGACAATAATCCATGCACATACACAGGATTCTGTCCTTTTTCTTCACAAAGAGAACTGGGGCTCTGCAAGGGATACACCCAGTCGGATATATTTTTTTATGTAGCAGCGTTTGTAACTGCATTTTTAATTCCGTCAGCTCTGGAATGCTCATGCGGTATGGGGTTCAGGAGATTGGAGCAACTCCCGGAATCAACTCAATGGTAAAGTCAATGTCTCTTTTTGGGAGTAGACCCGATATTTCCTTAGGAAATACATCTTGGAAATTTTGTACAACTGGTGTGTTTTCAAAGGAGTCAGAATTATCCTTGGAATTAGTGATTCTTACTTGTATTACATAAATCTAGCATCCCTTCTTGATGCATTTTGCTAACTGGGAAGTTGTTATAGGTCTTATCTGTAGGGGTTTTTTAATACTTTGCACTTCTTTTCTTTC
Organism: Pinus taeda; assembly: GCA_000404065.3. Classification (NCBI taxonomy): domain Eukaryota; kingdom Viridiplantae; phylum Streptophyta; class Pinopsida; order Pinales; family Pinaceae; genus Pinus; species Pinus taeda. The sequence continues at coordinate 12,014 of APFE031081937.1, read as the reverse complement.
TCCTTTATCATCTTGATAATTGATGGTTTTAGTTTACAGTTAATAAGAGACCAGTGTTTTTCCAACCATTCCATGCCTATAAGAATATCATAGGACCCTAATAATAATATGTTCAAATCTACTATAATAGACTGGTTAGCTATCATTAAAGGGAAATTATCTATTTTAGCCAAGACTCTTCTTTTGGCCCATGTGGCTAGTTGTACTAACCAGGGATGTTTAAATTTAGCAGTCTGTAATTTACGTTGTTCCAAATCTTGGGGCTAATATAACTTAAAGTAGCCCCGGGATCAATTAAAATGGAAACAGGGTGGTCAAAACTTTTACCTTCAAATTCAACCATGGTTGGCTGAAAGTTTGCTTAATGGTCTTCAAGAGCAGCATTAATCTTAGGAGGGCTTCTTGCTATCTCCCCCACTGTAGATGCTTCTTGTATCTGTGAATTTGATCGGCTCCCATATGTTGTGGGCAGTTTTTAATGTAATGAGGGCCTCTGCATCCCCAACATTGCACTGATGGTCTATTGGCTATCTCAGCTTCAGTTCTGCCAGCTTGTTCATTCATTCTTGTTTCACCGGGCACTTTAAATTGAGGCTAACTTTTATTTGCATTTTTGTTGGCCTATCCTTTAAATACTCCTTTGTTGCATGGACCCTTATTTCCCTTGTAATTGGAAACAAATTTACCCCCCTTTTTATCAGTCCACCTTTTGCTTGGGTCCACCTTTGGTCTGTTCTGCTGATAAAAAATGTGAGCTTTACGAATGACCTCATCCATCGTTTTCAGATTGTCAAACTCCAGTCGTTCTTTCATGAACAGCAGAAAACTACTAATAAACAGTTGCACCTTTTCTTTTCCCTCGCGTATGTAAGGAACATACCAAAGTAATGATGTGAATTTGGCTATAAATTCATCCATGGTCATTTGGCCTAAACAAAGATCGTGGAACTCCCTTGCCTTCATCGTAAAACCTCTCTATTAGATATTTTTCCTTAAAATATCTCTGAAACTTTTCCCAGGTGATACTTTGTTCGCTAACTCCGCGTACTGCCTTTACTTCCTCCCACCACAAGGTAGTATTCCCCTGTAACTGGAAAATGTCCAAGCATGCCTTCAAATTATGATTGTATTCATATAGCTAGAAGTATTTATTCATGTTGATAAGCCATGCTTCTGTTGTTTCTTCTTGTTCCCCGTCGAAGAGAGGAGGCTTAATTTTCCGGAGCTCCCCTTGAAGTTCCATTTTCTGTCTTTTCGGTATATTGTGGTTGGACACATTATCTGATTTTTCTTTGTGATTCCCTTCTCCCCCCTTTGTTTCCACATTTTCAGTCCGAAATTCTTGCTCCCCTGTCATATTCTCACGTTCTGGGCTACGAACTAGTGGTTGGTGGTTCTGTCTATTTGATAAGCTCTTCATGATTTTCTGTTGTTCCTGCATCAATCTGTCATTGTCTGCTTGCAATCGAGCCATTTCATCTTTTAATTCTTGTATTGTTACTATAATATCTAGATTGGTATTTCTGGGTTCGCTGCCCAACTGCACCCACACTTCAGGATTGCCCTCTTGAAATGTTGCGAGTCCAGTTACTATCATAGACCTATGAGGTAGACTTCCAGTTCTCCTCATACTTTCAGCTTCCTATTTCCTACGTGCATATTACAGGGTATTGTTATTACTAAATTTCCAAAGGTCTTAGTTTAGCACCCTGAGTCGTTCTGATACCATATGTCACACATCTGCTAGTGTGAAAGACCATAAACAAAAATTTTACTTTATTGAACTCTTGTTTATAGCATGTATACCCAATTTAAATACATTTTAAACATATACATGGGTTCTTGATTTGTAAATGAATACATGATTAAATATATTTTTCATGATATTCATTTCTTTTAACCTGAGAGGGTCAGTGTACAGAGCTTTATTATGGATATTACATTTCTTTTAAATTAAAAACAGCGACACTTGTCCTGCCACGAGGAACTCTTGCTTACTACTTACACTGTTGTCACGTCGAGCTATTCCCAAGTGTCCTTCTCGCCTTAATGCCTGAGGTTGCATTGATCTAGGTGACTGTGCTCACCTGCGACTTGTTTTTATGGTAGTACTACAACATTTCCCTTTTAGGGTTTTCACCTAGATCTATGGTTTCTATTCGAGCTTGAAATCCAACGGTGGAGCTTAGCCCTCCAAACCATTTACTTCCGGGTCGAAGGTTTCTAAATCTCATTTCTCCATTGAAGGTTGGGGTAAGTGCATTGGATGAGGGAGCTCATCTCCTCTGTTACTCTATCCGAATGGGTTGCCTAGTGTCTTATGGCGCACTGAACATTGGTACAGGTTTTCTTCTAACTCTTACAAGTCCTTGGCTCGATTCTGAGTTTAAACTGTTACATTGCATGCTGGAAACAATGATCTATTGTTTTTACTATTTTGATTAATAGGTCTACCCTCCAGGCCTGTCATCAATTCCAACAACAACTTCCTCAGGCCTTCCTAACCAGGTAATGTTCTATCATTGCTCATGTTCCTTTGATGTGAGCAATACACATTTGGTTATATAGTTGAGTGAATGCTCATGTCAAGCATGTGTTTATTGTGACAGGTTCAGGAGGCATAGTTGGTGGCGGTTGGATGGGGCACACTCCAGATTCTAACTTTCGGCAGTCTCTGGGTAATACTGCCCTAAGGTTCATGCTTGTTGTATGGAAATTATCGCTCTAATTTTGCCTTTAAATTCTTTTAAAAACTGTCAAGAAACATGCCTATGGATTCGATTTTTCGTTCTTAGCCCTCTCAGCTCATGCCTATAGTTTTAATTTGTTGGCCTCCTCGGCCCTTTGGTCTAGAATTTATAAGGTTTTCTAATGGCCTTTGGCCATCAGATAGTAATCTTGCTACAAGGGTTTTGCTCGATATGCTTTTTAAGGATGGTTCGAGCTCTACCACCCTAGACTCAGTCTGACAGTTGATTATAAATCATTCAATGTTAATGCAATTATCTTGCGGATTTGTTACTCTGTTTTATTTGATCTAATCTTATGGTTAGAGGAGACATGATCTCCTCTGCACAGTTTTTTTATGAATGTATAACTATTTTTGAGTGTTGTCGTGCATAACTTCAAGCCCCGCCTGAGACCATAATGTATACATTAATTAAGTTGAAAAATGGGAGTCTTGTTCTATAGGTTTCGACATTTCTCCTACTTTCTATGGATTACAAAAAGCTTGCCCTTCATAGTTGTTTGAATATTGTGAAGTTAATGATGTTTAAAGAATCAACACTTTTGGTTATATGGGTAGTTTTATGACTAATCAACACTTTCGGTTATATGGGTAGTTTTATGACTGTAAACCTTTATTTCTGAATGCAAAACAAATTCTTGTTTAGTTCTTTACAGTTCTACTCTTGTATGTCTCATAATACATGACACTTGTGAAATTTACCTGTCGTGGTGATTTTTGACATGAATGGCTCTTCTTCTATTGCCTCACATATATTTACTTTAACTATAAATTAAGCTAGGTAAAATGATGTTGTAATGGGTTTGTTTAAAATAATGTTGTAATGGGAACCCTTGATATTACAAGAGAAGGAAATATTGTTCTATCATAAAATTATGGTTTCACTAGATTTGCTTACTTCTATTCTTGTACATTATATAACACAAGTGTTTGCTACCCGGTTCCTTAAGACTGTTCTCGATAGTTTAAATTTCAAAAAGTTTGATAAATAAGCATATTGTTTATGTATTGATTCTGATAAAAGAAAGAAAGCTTAATTGCCAGAGATTGATATCTACATTAATTCATATATCGAATTATCTAACACTTTAAAGAAATCTATCTAGCACAAAATAATTTTTATTTACTTATCTAGACCGTTTTTCTTCAGATTTTTCCATACCAGAATTAACTTTTGGTTTTTGCTCTTCCTCCCAACCTTGAGACTATTAATCCAAGAGTCTCCCCTAGAGTTGTTTCCTGTAAAACTTAGGAACTTCTTCTATGAAGACTTTCAATCCTCAGTGCTCTCTGGTCCTAAGCAGACTTAACCATTTCACAATCCCTGGCACTTCAACACAGTTCCTCCTTCCTCTAAATCTCAGGTTCCCTGACCCTCTTGATCCTTGGAATAAATCTAACTGTTACTCAACTGATCTGGAGTTACAAAAAAAATATTTACCAACAACTATATTTTTTATTATAAAATAACAAAAAATACTCAAAATAATAACTTTTCTCAATAAAATCAAATAATTTGTTTGTTATGTAGTAAAAATAAAATATTAACCAGATTTGGGGTTATCACAATCTAAACATTCAAAAAGCGGGAATTTGCCTTTAAATGGTTCACGACTTTATTTGCTGCTGCTCAAGGTTGTTATGAGGGTACAACTCAAATCCTAACTTGCTTTTCGAAAGATACGGTTGTTATGAGGATACAACTCAAATCCTGACTTGCTTTTCGAAAGATACATTGCTGAGCGTAATGAGATATAGAAAAAAGCATAATCCAAAAGGCCTATTCCAACCGACATTTGCTCACTGCTGAGGATGAAAATAATATTGTAAGCATAAAATATCTTTTTTTCCCTCAGAAACACCACAAAAATTGACATGAAACATAAAAATCATGTCACACTTTCCATAAGTCAAATAAACACTATATAATTTGTTTTTAACACGTTGGATTACTGGAAATAGTGCACCGAACTTATCTCGAATACTGATTCTCTTCTGCTTGTCGACGTGGCTCTTTCTTACCGTCGCTGTTTACAGCCAGCATTCTTATGACCATAGCCATGGGCATAGCATGTATCTGCCTACAATACCTGCGCATCAAATGCAGAGAACAAAAGGACCAACAGTACAGAAGAAAAAAGTTTCTTTAAAAAACTCTCATGTTTCAGTTATACACTTGCACATCCAGTGAGACTTTTTTTCTGGTAGCAGAAAATTTAGACAAGCAAACGTTGGCCCATGCAAATCCCGTTTTGACAAGGATCGGGTCAGAAAACCACGTAAACCCAATCATACACTTGCACATCCAGTGAGACTTTTTTTCTGGTAGCAGAAAATCTAGACTAGCAAACGTAGGCCCATGCAAATCCCGTTTTGACAAGGATAGGATCAGAAAACCACTTAAACCCAATCCTAATCTCCTTTGTGATCTCTACAGGGAAAGGGTCAGAAAACCGCGTAGACACAATCATAATCTCCTTTGCGGTCTCTACTAGGAAAGGTAATAGAAGGAGGAGCCACATGGATGATGGATAGTACAAGAGAAGGTCATTGTTATATTGAAAATGGAGGCTAGGGGCTGGGAGTGTAACTGTCAGGATTGGATCCAAGAGATCTTGAATCTCTTTGTGCTTTGTAACTCATACTTTGTCCCATTCTCCTCCCAATTAATGTCACTGCATTGTTCTTAAACCTTGGAAAGGGATTTTTTCTCCGGTTTAAATATGTGTATTGTTCGAGTGTCACTCATTTTGTCTTAGCATTGGCATTTTCTGGCAGAGTTTCCCATTTAGTTTTTGCTTTGTTGAACCATTTTGATGTGCATGCAAGAGTTTAATGGTTATGATTGTATCAATATGGCTGTAAATTTCACAAAGAAATGAAAGTTCAAATTTTCACGATAAGATTACCATTTTTTTTTAAACATTCATAAGAACTCCAATGAACTTTGTTGTATCCATTGGAACCATTGGAAAATCTTGCTTTGTCATGGAAAACAATTTTATTTCAACCATCATAGGATTCAAATAATTGTTCAAGGGCAATTTGATTTCAAAGCTTGTTAAGAACTGTAGATGTGAATAACAGTAGGTTTCAGAACGCAAAACGAGAGAATGATTCACTACAACAATAACAATATAATGAAAATTGTGGATCACTCTATGGTTCTGCATTTCAAATTCTAATCACAAAAATTTACACACAATAATAGATTGGTTGAATTGCCACTAGATCCATATGCAAATACAATAAGGTATTGGGTTTAAAAGTGTAAACAACTTGAGAGAATTATTTGTTAATAATGATTAAAATTTAACATTTTTCATAGCAAAACTAGTTGAAGAAATGACCAAATTATGGGGAATAGTCTCCTAGAGCAGATTTGTATTCCCTGCATTGAGATACCAAAGTAAGCAAGATCAATGAAGTATTGCACACACATAATTATACTTCATAAATTAAATTTATGATGGATGAAGTTCAATGGTATACAAAATGGCTCTCACACACACGGCTTAAAGCACCTTTGGACTAATTGGGGAGTGTTTTGTGCATCATTTGATGGATTTGAAAGAAATCCAACTTGTTAATGCTCAAAACTTTCTGAATAATTTACTACATGGCATAACATAATTTTGAGTTAATTGGATGTTTGTTTGTGTTGAGTTGAGTAGTGGAAGTATAATCTACAAATAAATTTTAATTGTAAAAAATAATGGCAAATAAACAAGATAACAGAATAATCAAACACAAAGATTGACCCAGTGTTTTACATGGTAAAATTCTCCTTGTAAAGAAAACATCCACGGGGCAATGATAATCGATATTCTTATTATTCAAGGGAGATTTAAAACAACCAACTCACATGCATACATTATCCAACCATTCAACTCACTCTCCATTTGTTTTTGTGTTCTTATTGCCTCTACAGGCTTACATGGATAAATAGTAACTTGTCATTTTTTTTTTCCGTCCACATATTTTAAAGAAGTTACATAAGATTTTTTATTTTTTTTAAAATAAAACAAAAAAATCCCTTTTATATGTTTTTGCCAAAAACTTAGATTAGGAAAAACAACCCAAACCGAAGGAACCAATTTTAGCTATTACCCAAAGAATATAGGGAGATAGTTGACAACTTCTAACAATCCCAAGAATATAGGGAAATAGTTGACAACTTCTAACAATCTCCACCTTGACAACAAATTACTTGATATATCATGCCCAAATTATTTATCACCTTCCTTCCAAGGGGAGAAGCTAGGCACCATTTCAGCTTTTCTAAAAAAACTGGTTTTGTGAACATGTCTGCGTAATTTTTCTTTGTATGCAATTTTTCCAGATTCACCACTCTGCTATCATCAATAACCTATCTTACAAAATGGTATTTAACATGTATATGTTTTGTATTACTATGATAATTTGGATTCCTCACCAAATGAATAACACTTTTACTATCACAAAATACTTTCACCTTGTCCTACATCCTTCCAAACTCACCTAGCAAACCTTTTAACCAAATCGCCTCTTTGCAAGCATATGAGACAACTATGTATTATGCCTCAATAGTGGATAAAGAAACTATGTTCTGAAGCTTTGACATCCAACTAACAGCTCCACCTGTAAGAGTAAAAACATATCCAGAAGTGGATCTCCTCTTGTCCATGTCACCTGAAAAATCTGAATCAACATAACCACAGACTAAATCACTACTACCACTATAGTGATACAATAATTACTTGTTCCCCTAAGATCCTGAAGCAACCATTTCATTGTTTCCCAATTCTCTTTACCTGGATTTTCCATGTATCTACTGACAACACCAATTGCATGTGAAACATTTGGCCTTGTACTAACCATCACATACATTAAGCATCCTACCGCATTAGCATATGGTACATAAGATATATACTCATTTTCTTCATCATTACTAGGACATAAAACTGAAGAAAGCTTTAAATGGGAAGCTAAAGGGATTTGAATAGGTTTCACATTATTCATGTTGAATCTTAGAAGTATTTTCTCCACATACTTCTGTTGTGATAATCGTAGCTTACCATTTTTCATGTCTCTATGTATCTTCATGCCCAAGATTTGTTTTGCAACTCCAAGATCCTTCATTTTGAAAGTCCTAGCCAACTGAGCCTTTAACTCGTTGATCTCAACCATAATTTTTCTTGTTACAAGCATGTCATCAACATATAACACCAAAATAATGAATATGTAATTTCCCAACTTTTGAAGGTAAACACAATGATCATACTCACTTCTGGTAAAATTGTAGCTCATCATGAAGGAATCAAACTTCTTGCACCATTGCCCGAGAGACCACTTCAGACCATACAAAGACTTCTTGAGTTTGCAAACAAACCTCTTGTTGTGATTTTTAACAAACCCTTCTAGTTGTTCCATATATATATCCTCATCCTAATCTCCATGTAGGAATGTTGTTTTAACATCTATGCACTCTAACTCTAGATCAAGTAATGCAACTAATTCTGACACAAATCAAATTGAAACAAGCTTAACAACTGGTGAAAAAATATCATGGAAATCAATACCTTCATTCTAAGAATATCCTCTTGCAACCAGTCTTTCTTTGTACTTCTGAACAGTATCATCAACTCCTTTCTTCAATTTGTAAACCCACTTGCCACCGACAACCTTCTTGTCCTTAGGAAGTTCCACCAGATCCCATGCCTTATTTCTTTGTAAGGCATCCATTTCCTCTTTCATTGCTACTTTCCATTTATCACTATCAGATACTTCCATTACTTCCTAATAACAACTAGGTTCTCCATCATTAGAAATTAAAGAAACAAATGTAGCAAAATCGTCATACATTTTAGAAAAAGATTTGATCTATGTAGATCTTCATAGAATTTGTTGCAGTATGTCCTAAGTTTCCTAAGAAATTTTTGTATCCTCCTCTACTTTTGTAGGAGTTTCTTCATGAACATCTTCATGGTTCTCCTCCCTTGAAGATGATTGTATTTCCAATTGAACTTGTTGAATCTGTGGTGTTTTTCCCTGTTTCATTTCACCATCTACATCTAATTTTACAAGTGATGATTAATCAAATATGACATATTTGTTAATGATGATTTTGTGGGTAGTAGGTTCCCACAAATCACTTAACTCCATCACCATATCCAACAAAGATTAGTCTTTTTTATTTTTTATCTAACTTAGAACGTTGGTTCTTTGGAATAAGAGACATCACAACCAAAAACTTTAATATTTGAATAATCACAAAGTTGACCTGTCCATACCTCTTATGGAATATTACAATTAATTGTAGTTGATGGTGACCAATTTACCAAATACTGTGTTGTAATAACTACTTTTGCCCACAATTATTGTTATAACTTGGCATTACTAAGCATACTCCTTGCTCTCTTTAGAAGAGTCGTATTCATGTATTCAACAATACCATTTTGCTAAGGAGTATAAATTGTGGTTTTATGTCTTTTGATCCCAGCTTCCTTGCAATAATTTTGGATTCCTTTGAAGTAAACTCAATCCCATCGTCAATTCTCAAACATTTAATTGACCTACAAGTGCTCTTTTCAACTAAATCTCTATACTGCTTAAAGCATCAAATACATCATCTTTTCTTTTTCAGTAAATAGATCCACACATTTCTAGAGTAATCATCTATAAATGTTACAAAATGTGAAGATCCTCCAAATTAGACTTTAGGAGATGGTCCCTAAATTTTTGAATGGATGTAGTCAAGGATACATTTACTAACATGTTTTCTTGTTTTAGATTTATGTCTATATTTCTTTCCATAAATACAATGCTCACATAAATTCAAATTCATAGATTTCAAGCTCGAAAGTAACTTACAATCAACCAATACCTTTCATCCCTTTCTCGCTCATATGACGCAAGCGTTGATGCCATAAATGAGTAGAGTCACTTGCATCTTTATATGTTATCATTGCATGATTTATTTATGTCCTTCCTTCAAGCTTATAAAGGTTCCCAAAACTATTAGCCTTCATGACTCCCAAGATGTCTTTTGTCACCTTCATAACTCCACCTTGAACCGTACATTTATAACCAACAGAATCTAACACTCCTAGAGATATTAAGTTCTTTCTAAGCTGAGGCACATGCCTCACCTCTTTTAACATTCGAACAATACCATCATACATTTTAATCCTGACCCTACCAATCCTAATAGTTTTTCATGTAACATCATTACCCTTGAAAACCACACCGTCACCAATAGATGGGTATGAAGAGAACTGATTCCTATGAAGACACATATGATGGGAAGCACCAAAATCTAGCATCCAATTATGGTGATGTTGAGAAACAATAGAAGTGGAAAATACCTCATCAACAATACCTATGCTTGTTTAAGCTGAATTAGCTTCCTTTATAGAGTCCTTTTTAGCATCTTGTTCCTTTCTTTTCCAACAATCCTTCTTAAGATGCCCTAATCTGTTACAATACCAACACTTCAACTTACTCTTCATGCCTCTTGATTTTGATCTAGATGTGTCTCTTGAATTTTGGTTTTTTTCTTTTGATCAACCTCTAGCCACCATTGCTTCTGATGTTGAGGTTTCAAGGCTAGATTTCCATTGAGTTTCCTCAAACAACAATGCTCCCATAACAACATAAAAATCAATGATATCGATAGAAATAAAACTGATAGATGTTACAAAATGATCCCAAGACTCAGGCAGAGAACAAAAAAGTGTAATTGCCTTGTCTTCCCCTTCGAGATTTACATCTATACTTGACAACTGACATAAAAGAGTATTGAAAGAATTCAAATGATCAAAGACCTTTATACCAACCTTCATCTGCAAACTGTATAACTATTGCTTCAAATAGATTTTGTTTGTCAAATAATTTCCACATAAAGGATTTCTAACTTAGTCCATAAGCCTGTTGTTATTTTCTCTCCAACGATGTTAAACAACACATAATCTGCCAAGCACAGATGAATAACATTGAGGGCTCTTGCATCCATATCCTCCCAATCTTCGTCCTCCATGTCCACGGGTTGCTTTTTCCTGCCCATAAATGTCTTTGCAACTCCTTGTTGTATGAGTATATCCCACATCTTAACCTTCCATAGCTCAAATCTGTTACTCCCATTGAACATTTTGATTTCGAACTTTGCACTCTGCATCTTTGCCTTTAACACAAACTTTTCCAAAAAGATTTGATACCACTTAAACCTGCAAATAAATTTTAACTGGGGAAAATAATGACAAATAAACAAGATAGTAGAATATGCAAACACAAATATTAACATGGTGTTTTACGTGGTAAAACCATCCTTGTGAGGGAAAATCCATGGGGCAATGATAATTGGTATTCTTATTATCCAAGGGAGATTTACAACAACTAACTCAGAGGCATACATTATCTAACAATTCAACCCACTCTCCATTTGTTTTTGTGTTCTTATTGCCTCTATAGACTTACATGGATAAATAACAACATGTCAGATTTTTTCTAAATCCATCCATAACTTTTAAAGAGGTTACATAAGAGATTTTTACATAAAACAAAAGAGTTCATTTTATTTGTTTTTTCCAAAACCTTAGATTAGGAAAAACAACCCAAACAAAAAGAACTGATTTTAGCTATTATCCCAAGACTTCGATCTTACTCTTCTTGCCTCTTGACTTTGATCTTGATGTGTCTCTTGAATTTTGAATTTTTTCTTTTGATCAACCTCTAGCCACCATTGCTTCTGATGTTGAGGTTTCAAGGCTAGGTTTCCATTGAGTTTCCTCAGACAAAAAATCTCCCACAACAACATCAAAATCAATGGTATCGATAGAACTAAAACTGATATATGTTACAAAATGATCCCAAGACTCAACCAGAGAACAAAAAAATGTAATTTCCTTGTCTTCCCCTTCGAGATTTACATCTATACTAGACAACTGACATAAAAGAGTATTGAAAGAATTCAAATGATAAGAGATCTTTGTACCAACCTTCATCCACACACTGTATAATTGCTTCTTCAAGTAGAATTTGTTCAAGGACTTTTCATATAAAGGATTTCTAACTTAGTCCAAGCCTGTTGTTATTTTCTCTCCAATGATGTTAAACAACACATCATCTGCCAAGCACAAATGAATAGTACCGAGGGATCTTGCGTCCATGTCCTAGTCTTTGTCCTCCATGTCCATGGGTTTCTTTTCCCTGCCCATAAATTCCTTTGAAACTCCTTGTTGTACGAGCATATCCTACATCTTAACCTTCCATAACTCAAAGCTATTAC
>APFE031081931.1:14262-172340 GCA_000404065.3 Pinus taeda | reverse complement strand
ATGATGGAGCTTAGTGAAAAGAGTCGCCTTCACTAAGTGGGCCCGCAGGCTATTTTTGGCGCAAGTCTATTTTCAGACTATGTCTATTTTTAGACATATGGATCATGTCTATGAGTTGTAGGATGCTGTTTATGGATGATTGGTCAAGTTGGGAAAAATAGATGGACTTCTATTTTTAGATCACAGCGAGTGACTGCTCAGTCTAAATATAGAACAGTCAAATATTATTAGCTCATAATAATATTTAGACTATAAACTTTGTCTTATTCTCTTTGAGCACTTCAGGATGAGCTACGGATGTGGTACATGCAGATCCCAGAAGGAAATACGTGGTTACCTATGGGATGACTAATATTTGCATGCAGGACTTCAGTTAGAACTCAAGTGAGTTGAGTTTAGTGGACTGGAGGTGCAGTTGATGGAGTTGTGTTCAGTTAGCTTTGTTAAACTAGTTGTATTTAGTCTAACTGGCAAATAGACTAGAGATGAGTTGGGTGAATTAGTTATTAATTAATTCACAAGTTATTAACTCATAATACAACTAATGAATACATCAGTTAACTCAGTTGCATGTTCAGTTCAGCAGGGACAGGTGTTAGAGAATCAGATTGCTATCAGTTGTGACTATAGTTGTGCACCAGATCTTGCACAATCAATGGATTGATTATTTCCAATGAGGATTGCGTGGTATATCCAAGGGAAATACGAATTTGGACAATTCATTCATCAGTATTCTCATGCATGATTGCGCAGTGGAGGCAGGCAAGTAGTGGAAGAGATTTGGAGATCAGATCTGAGCTGTATTGTGTGTAACAGAGGTGGAGATACTTGTGAGAAGTATTATGCTGTGTAATGTTACATGACTCAATCATTAATATACAGATAGTTGGGGTTTTTAGCGAGATGCTTTCCCCAGGATACATACTGTGTTAATGTGTGAATGCTCTTGATGTTTTATTGTTATTGATGCTGCTATATTGATGATCAACGTAGAGGAGCTTATGTATTGTGTATGTTTTCCGCAACAGTACATGATCAGGATAATCTCCATTGAATATGTGTTAAATTATTCAAAATTTCTACACTTGACATCCACTTTTATTTGTAAACCATCCCTTCAAGTTACCTCAACTTCGATTACGTTTTCAGTTTACATCGTTTTAATTATGTCTGTGTTAAGGTTTATTGTTTTACTTTTCCTAAAAAAATTATTATATATATTATTTGTGTGTTCAAACTATATTGCGATTTTCATAAAATCCCTACTTTATTCAAAATGTGGAGAATAGATATAAAAAATTGGAATTATCTTTAGGTTACTTAAATTGAACACGTAAGAGTCTATGCACGACACTTTAAATACACTTGTCAACTTAAATTCGACATCTGTAAAATTCAAGCATTATCGACACGGCACGTCCAGAGGTTAATGTGACCTTCTCCATTTATAGTTATGCTTTAAACTCATTACCTCAGTAAATGAATATAAATAAAATATAAAATTTATCCAAAAATAAATCTAGAAATACCAACTAGAGTATTTATAATGATATCAGTGTTTATCAATTATCTTGAACAAAGAACAATGATTCAATGTATATAGTTTCAATCATTATTTTATCACAAAACAAGTTTCAGAAATACCTGAAGTCGAAACGCGGTGAATGAAATTGCGCATCTATGAAAACAGTAATTGCTCCCAGAAAGGAGTGACATCCATATCCATCCGGGCATCCATGGGTGAACCTTGCTGCTTCTCTTTTCATAACAAAAAAAGATGAGAAAAGAAACAGAAACATGATATATTTTCTTGATGCGGACTTGTTAGCATCGGTTGTTATTATAATCATAAAAAAAAAATTTAACAATCTTCAACAAATAGATAAATAAATAGCTTTAAACTCATTATAAATGGCTAAATAAATAGCTTTAAACTGGTTACTACCATTAATACATATAAATAAATATAGGATTCTTCAAAAGAAACCTATAGATAACAACCAGTATATTAGATATTAAAGACTATTTGTTATCTTAAGAATTACATAATCTTCAAATGGAAGAAGATGCGAATTCAAGACCAAAGGCAGTCTAGGAAGTCAAAGTTGATTCGAAATCGCTTTTCACAAAAGCAAAATTCTGCATGTAGAAAGCTGTGCCCCACCAAAAAAAAAAAATTGCAGCGTATAATAAATTATAATGACAGGTATTTTGAGGAAACGTGAATCAAGACGGTTGGCCCATTGTCAATAATTCAAAAGGACCTGAAATAAAGTTGATCCAAATAACTAATTAATTAATCTGGAAGCGAATATTTCCACTCTTGCTCGGGAATCAAACAGAGAATCGGCAATCCAGACTTATTTTCTATATAATTATATGAGACACATCCCCTTTAATTGTGCATGGAAAAACTAAATAAAGCAAAAACTCAGAATTAGAACTGAACTGTGAATTTAGGAAAGGCATCTAAACTGAAAATTAACTAGAGCAAACACGCTTTTGGAATGCATGTGCCCTCTATCTCTCTCTTCTCCATAAATGTTTCTAAACCCTCATTACTGCTATATGGAACTGCCGAAGGAGGGCATACTGCACTGCTGTCATTCAGGCTAATATACAGACTGTTGTATGGAATCTGTGCTGCAATACCTGGCATCATACCTTTTCTGCATGCACCCAGATCTCCTCTGCTTTCCGTTGAGATTATGGCACTCTGCTGGACACTTCCAACACCCGTTACGAAATGAAATAATCACAGACAGAATGACACTAAATTTACTTCTTGATACCTTTAAAATTTGAATGCAAGCCAGCGATTCTATTAAATCGTATTAGCCTAAATCGTGGCCCTCATACACATTATCTGATTGCTATTTGTGATGCCTCTTGGCTAGTATATTAGAAACAAGGTCGTAAACATTAAAAGTAAAATATAACAAATATTAAGTAAACGGTATTCTCCTTCATTGATATGGGCATGGATTGGTATCCATTCCAGTAATCGATTATACAAATTGTACCCAAAACTATGGCATGTCCTATGAGTGTAAATGAGCATAAATCTGAAACTGTAAATGAAACAATTTTCTAATCTACGCATTTCGTAACTTACGCATGCCTTTAGCCAAGAACAGTGCATGTTAGCAAACATAAACATGAGCAATAGATTAGAATAATCAGAATATAGCTATGCAGTAAGTAGGCATTGAATAAGAAAATTTATGGCATAGTGAGGGTGAAAAAAAATTATGTCGCCTCCTGGAAGTAATCAACCTGTAACTTTACAACCAGTCAAGTTAAAAATTCCAACAAGTAAATTTTCAGCTGCCCATAGGCCCTAAGGATTAAACATGCTCCGATACCATATGTAACAGCACAAGTAAAACTAAAATTAATGTCAAAAGGAAAACAATTCTTTCAATGAAATTATACCTATACTTTTCGGCTGTGAAGTGACCACAAGATTTTGTGGACGACTCTCCTCCAAACCGTAGGCTCAATTGTGCAGGATTCTGCTACAACTGGCCACCCCCGAGCCCTCAATCAACGACTACTTCCAGTATTCCTAAGTCTTAGTATACCATTCTCCCAAGAGAATGAAAGATAGAACCTCCGAATGATCGCCCCCCCTTTCCATCCTCCTCATCATTCATTATATAGAACAAAACATTGGAAGGGAAATCACATGCACACCCTCCATGTTTCTGCATGCTACATGCCCACCCTCCATGTGTCTGCATGCTACTTTTTCTTTATTTTCCTTTGATTTTTTTGATAATTTCCTCCTTTTTTTTTATTAGAGCTTTAATATGGTTATTTTTATTATGATTTATTTATTATTATTCATTATTTTTATTATTACTTATTATTTTTGTATTATTTTTATTAGTTCTTATTATTTATTATTGATTATTAAGGGAGGGATGTTACATTCAGTCTGCTACCTTTCTTTGTAATAGATTGATGTTCCTGGGAAGATTGAGAGAAGAGTAGATGGGAGCCACGAGCATAAGAGAATAGTGTGGAGACTAGTAGCTTGCAGATATCAGCTCCGTTTATATCAACTGAGCATACTCTTCCTGGTCACGTGATTGACTCTCGTGAATTTCTTCCTTCACATGGTTTCATGCTGAATGCACAATCTTGGACAACGATTGAACTATTTTCTTCACCTTTAGAAAATCAAGGGACATTAGTTATGGAAATCTTCACATTGTTGTATGCATGCAACATTGTTTTGATTGTGTCAACCTGTGAAGTCATGAGAATACTATGTTGCGGAGACTGGAGTCATTGAGCACGCTCAACGGAAGCGTGGTGTGGCATCTGAACATGGCTTGAATCAAGCTTAAAAGTTGATTAAATAAAGACAGGTATGCAATCTAAGGGTTGGGTGCATAGCAAGTTTTAAATCATATTAAAGGCCAATGTACTCCTTTTAGCCAATGTACAGATCAGATCAAACAAAAGTAACAAAGGTACCCCAAATAAAAGTATGTTGTATGAGCTATCCAAATCATGGAAGTCGATATCCAGAGAGATGAACGAGCTACTAGTTGGTTTGTGTCACGCCCCCAAGCCTACGGTGGTCTTTCAAACGTGCCGACGAGGTGCGGCACTACCAACCGTTTTCTTTTCACCAATACTTATGATTATAGACTACGCCTTAACAATCCATACTTAGTTTATTTTTCATTACCAAGTATTATTAATGTGCCTTTATACCAATGAACACCCATACACATTCATTATCAACAACATTATATAAGAGAAATGCACGATAGTATAAAGGGAGGGGCAACTCCCTGCAATATGAGTCTGCCCGATATCAATATATTATACAATCATCATTTTTACAGTGCACAAGTTAGATCTTGGGAAACCCCAAATTTACAATTAGCCAATTTTTCACAACATCGGCAAGCTCGGTTGCCCAGCTTGTCGGCACCTCCGCACGGTCGCCACACGACTCACCAACCCTTCGTTCACCTCATCGCACCGTCGTGTCATTTGCCCAACTCGGGCGCACCTCCAAGTCGCCACACATGGGCGCCACCAACCGAGGCACACCTCTGTTCACAACCCAACACTCCAACAAGTCCTCGTGCACACTTGCACGATGGGCGGGTGCTCACCCGAGCCACCAAGACACCCTCGCCAAGTCTCGGCACCACAACACCTCCACACAATCAACCCGGGCACGTCTTGCCTAACGCGTTCACCTCTCACCAAGAGCATTTCCACCAAGTGCGTTCTACCAAGGAGAGGGCATGAGCTATGCACTCATCTCTCCTCAAACTTGAGCACAAGTGTCTCTCCTCCAAGAGCGAAGTGCGTATGAAATATGTGAAGTTCGTTGATGAGTTTTGAGCTCCAACATATATAGCCATCTTCATGTGTGGGTGGGCTGCCCATCCAACCACCCACACACCCCATACTCGCATTGTTCGGGCACTCCACAAGTCGGCCACACCACTAATGTTGGTCGGCCAACCCTCCACCGCAAACGTTCCAACGCATGGATATAAGCATCGCATGACACTTAGTTGCATTACCAAGCTCGCACTTATCATCGCATCCTTCGTCGCATATCCGTCGCATGCGTGGTTGGTCGCTCCTCCGTTCGGTCGCACAACTGCCCATCGCACCTCCAACACGTGCCCGTCGTGTGTGCGCGCCCAGTCGCCCAACACCCAACCGTCGCACAATTCCGAAGGAGTTACATCCTCCTCCACCTGAAGTCATTGTCGTCCTCGACAACATACCATCCTCCAAGCTCATCCATATTCATGATGTCAACTCCTCCACATACGACAAACATCCCTGCAACATATGTAGAACTCCATCTCCACCATGTCTCACCTCAGCAACCAACCATCACCAAGATAACCATACCAAGGTATGCATCCATCGGTATGTCATGCATCGGAAGTCATCTCAATCCATGGCCATCAACCACCATGTCACAATCTCCACATGCTGCTCTCCATCGTGAAAGGCTGGCCCCTCCATCTCAAAATACATGCTCACTGCAACATATCGTGTCGACCTCATCATGTGTCGTCCTTGTGTGAACTGCTGCCATGATACTCCAACACAATGCTAACACATCTCTGTACATGTTGGCCCCCATGTCTGAACTAGTCGGGTGATCAGTCTAACTATCATGCTCAAACCATGAGAATGCACATCCTCATGCCATCATCAGTTGTTTCTCACAACATCCCTGTCACATCCTGATCTCGATCAAGAATCCATCTCCATATAAGTAAACCATGCTCAGGTCCATGAAGTAGCCCTCATCTCATCTGCAACATGTTTTCCATGATGTTTAGTGCCAATGTGCTGCATGAAATCAGCCACATCTATCCCAACATCATCCATATGTGTGCCTCCTCAATATGAAGAGACCATCTCATCAAACTCCAACTTTCGGTGTGCCACATCCAGCTCCATGAAGCAACCTCCATCATATCTACAATGTGTCATCCCTCGAGTCTGCCATAGAAACAAGTGTACACCTGCCCCATCTATCCATGTGCTACCCATGATCATAGATCAATCAACTCCCATGTGTCAAAAGTAGTTGAGTCTCGACTCAACCCATGCCCAAGTGTTGCCACCAAGGCATCATCATCATCGTAACTCCATCACTCCAAAGTGTCTCATATCGATCCTCCACATCAAGTCACTCTTTCAAGCCATTCCCATACATGTACTTGAAAGTATGCACCCCATCCTGCATCAAAGTCTCTGACCTTAGCTCCTCAATGCATCAGATCCTCCAAGTCCACCATATATGAAGTCCCCAAAAGTCACAACAATCTCATGTCATCATGAGCTCCATAAGCCATCCCCAACCAACATCTCAGCAATCATACAAGTCTCGGCCCAAAGGTCTCTGCAAGATGCCTCAGCTCTCCATGTAGTAAGAATGCCCCATAGTCTGCTCACAACTCCATCCAAGTCCATGGCCTTGTTTTACAAGAGTGCACAACCTCTCCATCGGTTCCTAAGTAAAACATCTCCATGTCACACTAGCAAATCCACCTGCACAACATCCCTGCTTTGGCACTCCTCATTGGATGTCCATAAGTGACATCTCTACAAGTTCTCCCGCACAATGTCCCTGCATAAGACTGCCATGCTCCATGTCTCCAACCTAATGTCCATGACTAAGTTGCCATGTAGACCAACCAAGTAGACCCAAATCGGTCATCCCTATCCAAGCTGCAATCTTCGGTCTAGTGAACTCGATCACCCAACCATATCATCATCACATGAGTCTCTCCATCATAGCTCCTCCACCAAAGGTTCCACCAAGACTTTCTCTTAGTCTCGGCCATGAGAAGTCCACCCAAGCAACTGAAGTGTGTGCCCTCTAATCTATCCATGAGTCATGCCAGGCACTTAGCCAATGTGACTAAAGCATGACCCATTTCTCCACAACGATCATCAAGTTCCACCCTTGTCACGGGCCTCTATACATTCTCCCACAAGGTCACAAACAACCCCAACAAGTCTTGCAACAATCAACAATCCTTGCTTCTCCATACAAGGTCTCATCATAAGCATCCATGGTAAGATACTCCCCAACATCGGCAAACTGACTTTGCTCTTCCCTGCATACGGTCCATCTACCAAATGCTCAAATGAAACACAAGTATCAATAGTACTTACATCATCATCACCATCATGAGGTTCCTCCATGAGAGTACCCTCATCCATACATGTATGCAAACTACACAATCCTGGTCCAACTTGATCAATCTCAAGTTCATCCTCCATCATGATCATGTCTGCAACATATTCAACTATCACGGCTTCCTCTTCCTTGTCAGCACAATCTGCAACTTCATCTTGCTCCATTGTCCATCCAAGTTGAAGAAGCTCATCTTCAACATTCTTTTCCAAGACTGCAAGCTTCTCTCGAATCTGGGGATTCTCCTCTTTCATCCGCTTCAACCTGTATAAGGTAAGCAAGAGCTTCTCTTCGCATTCTTCCAAACCTGCCATGCCTTGTCGCACGTCTTCCCCGGTCCACACTTCGTTTGGTCCACAGACGCCCAAACCGTGTACACCTGCCCACATGCAGTCCCACTTGCCCACCTGGCAAGTGCCCAAATTGTATGAACAGCACGTAGTACCACCTGCCCAACTCTACGATCTCTGGTTCCAACCTTCACCAGCTTCACCAAGTTCCCTGCAATCATGAACCGACCCTTGTTCCACTTGTATGTGAAACTAGCTTCCTTCACCTGCAAGTACCTGCTTCCACTGTCACGAGCAACCCTGCTTTGATACCAACTGTCACGGCCCCAAGCCTACGCTGGTCTTTCAACCGTGTCGGCGAGGTGCGGCACTACCAACCATTTTCATTTCACCAATACTTACGATTATAGACTACGCCTTAACAATCCATACTTAGTTTATTTTTCGTTACCAAGTATTATTAATGTGTCTTTATACCAATGAACACCCATACACATTCATTATCAACAACATTATATAAGAGAAATGCATGATAATATAAAGGGAGGGGCAACTCCCTGCAATATGGGTATGCCCGATATCAATATATTATACAATCATCATTTTTACAATGCACAATTTAAATCTTGGGAAACCCCAAATTTACAATTAGCCAATTTTTCACAACATCGGCAAACTCGGTTGCCTAGCTTGTCAGCACCTCTGCACGGTCGCTGCACGACTCACCAACCCTTCGTTCACCTCATCGCAGCGTCGTGTCGTTTGCCCAACTCGGGTGCACCTCCAAGTCACCACACACGGGCACCTCCAACCGAGACACACCTCTGTTCACAACCCAACACTCCAACAAGTCTTCGTGCACACTTGCACGATGGGCGGGTGCTCACCCAAGCCACCAAGACACCCTCGCCAAGTCTTAGCACCACAACACCTCCACACAATCAACCCGGGCACGTCTTGCCCAACGTGTTCACCTCTCACCAAGAGCGTTTCCACCAAGTGCGTTCTACCAAGGAGAGCGCATGAGCTATGCGCTCATCTCTCCTCAAACCTATGCACAAGTGTCTCTCCTCCAAGAGCGAAGTGCGTATGAAATATGTGAAGTTCATTGGTGAGTTTTGAGCTCCAACGCTCCAACATATATAGCCATCTTTGTGTGTGGGTGGGCTGCCCAGCCGACCGCCCACACACCCCATACTCGCATTGTTCGGGCGCTCCACAAGTTGGCCACACCACCAATGTTGGTCGGCCAACCCTCCACCGCAAACGTTCCAATGCATGGGTATAAGCATCGCACAACACTTAGTCGCATTACCAAGCTCTCACTTATCGTCGCATCCTTCGTCACATATCCATCGCACGCCCGGTTGGTCACTCCTCTGTTCGGTTGCACAACCACCCGTCGCACCTCCAACACGCGCCCATCGTGTGCGCGCGCCCGGTCGCCCAGCTCCCAACCGTCGCACAACTCTGAAGGCGTTACAGTTTTTCTACTGAGTGTGGAGGATTCAACTGAGATGCAAAGACCCAGTGATAGAAAGGTGAATCTGTGTGAGAATTGGAGACAATTTGGTCTTAAATGAACTAGAGGAAGAGTTTTGTGGGTGTAGCAAGATTCTCTATGTGCAGTTGCTGTTGAATCCAAAGGGAATTTCGAGCATCAAGTTATGCTACATTAATCGTTTTTCAACCAGTGTTTTAAGATGATGCTCCAGGAAAGATCAAAACAAAAATTTCAAAGGTTTGAGCAGATTTACTTGCAGAAATGAGGTAACACCATTTATTTTTTGAAATTTAATAGTGGAGATCGCTGGAAGATTATAACGCACAGAATCTCTAATCTAGGCTAATTATCAAAGGATTTGGTAAAACATTTTTTTAATTTTTTTTGAAAAGTTGTCCTGCTTGTCGTTTTCTTTAAGATGGAGGATATTTCTTGTGTCACATCAATAATTTTCCGAGTTGAAGATTTTCGCTAGGTTCTGCTTTGAGAATTGCAAGTTTCTAAATTACACTGAAGGATTATTCCTCTTTGGTTGTTGGATTAATATGAAAGAATATATTCACATGATTGATGCCATGTTTGTTGTAATACAAGTGACTACTCGAACACTGTGACTCAAAATTGATTGGTGTTGCAAACTAGTGTGTGAAGGATCTCAATTTTTTTTGTAAAGAAGAGAGTAGAACATTTTTGTATGTCATGGACGCTATTGTATGCATTAACCAAAGAAAGAGAAGACCAACGACGAGGATGCATTGACCTGCGTAGAAGTCCTCTTGCCTTCAAAATTTCAAAATGGTGGGTTCTTCATATTTTTATGAAGCCTTATAGTTTTTTACATGCGTACAATTTAAAAAAAATAGATTTAAAGCATATTAAATCACTTTTTATAAAGTGACTTTAATATATTAACCAAAAAAACGAGAGTGACTTTTGTTACAAAAAAAGGACTGATGAGTAGATTTTCATTAATTTTTTTTGGGGAGTGATACGTGTTTTTTCGGATTCATAAGTGATAAGTTGATTTTGTAATAATGGAGTTATAAGCCTATATTTTGTTTGAAGGTTTGGTTAGTTATCATATTTAAATTGTGTGGGGTGTTGAAATGTCCTAGATTTGTCTGAAATTTGAATAAGGGGATTTTAGGTACACTTTGCTGGCATGTGACAGTGATTTTATGTTTGGAGGCTTATGGTGTTTTGTGTCTAGTTTTGACACTATAATTGCAATTTTTCATCATACAACAATACATTCAAGGAGTTTAAATCATCTATAATCAAGAAGCTACAAGTAAGGACAAACACACAAAACACGTGTTCAAGCACCCACAATGAAGAAGCTGCAAAGAACAAACTCAAGAAATCATAAACATTCCAAGACAAGCCTAGATCAACAATCAACTACATCAATAACATTTGCATCAATTTTTGAAAAATGCACTTGCAACCAATTTTTGTAAGAGTCAAATTAAATTGAAACTGAATTGTTTTGTAACTTGCAAATCATCATTTTCTTTGTAAGTTAGTTTGAGTTGTATCGGGTGCATTCTTGGTTGAACTCGACACCCAAGCCTTGAATCATTAAGTCAAAATTGATAGGAGGTTCAGTTCTTTCTAAAGAAGTCATTTGAACTTGTAAATTGTAACTTCGGTGCATTTTCAGTGGTAGCCAACACCCTAACCTTGTCAAATCAAGTGAACGAAGCAAAACAAAGCACAACTCTAAGATCAAGCGAGCGAGTTCAAAAAATCAAACTAGTGTTAAATGAAAGCAAGCGTGAGTTCAAGAGAGTGAGTTCACATGGAACAAATCTTTCAATTACTATAGGTTCTTAACAATATGATCCTATCCACTGCTGAAGACACGGTAAAAATCAACAAAGCGACTCATACTGATGCATCTACATCAGGGACATGAAATGGTTGAGTTTCTCCAACTTGAATCACAACTGAAACGTGATGAGCTATTACATAAGTGTTGTGTTTCCAAGCCATTCAACAATTCAAAAGCAGAAGATGATGATTCCAAGCTAGTCAACCATACAACTTCAAGTGTAGTTGTCCATGATCAAGTTCAACTTTCTTGTTCCAAGCCAATCATCAAAGGAGGAAATTCAATGTAACAAAAATTGGCGTGGTTTAGGATATGAAAAATATGACAACAACTTGCATATCATAGATTATTCAAAACCAATCAAGTTCATCAGTGGAGGATTTATTGATCAAGTAACATTAGAAAGCCATGAGAAAGTTGAAGAAAAGCCAAAATGCAAACATTGTCAAAGAACAAGTCAAATGGAAGATCATTGTTTTGATCTCCATCCTTGTCACCATTGTGGCAAGAGGAATCACTCATCAGACAAATGTTGCAAGCAAAACCAACCAACCAGATTGAAGATCAATTATGCATGGATTGATCCTTTGGAGTGGTCATCTACAGTCAAACGACTGTATACGTTTTACCGCAAAATTCACTCTCACCTATTGTAGTCAACAGTCAAATGAAGATGGTACTCTCATGTGGGGAGTACAATGGTGTAACTCTCCTACATCTAAAGGGGGGGATTTCAAAAATAAAATGTAGATGATTGTCTCTCCTTTCAGTTGACAAAGGGGGTAAATTGATAGTTGTCATACTAAAAGTTTCAACATCAACACAATTTGCTAGTAGGCATTGAAATTTTCCAGTGGGAAAGCTATTGGGATGCTTTTTGAGAGCATTTGTGGACATTATTTTGTTCACTTGGATCATCATTGGACCAAACAAAGGATAGATGGATCCTTTTTCATTGCATCTTGGAATTTGATGGATTTGTCAAGCATTTTCAGAGTTGTATCAGACTTGCAGTTGATTCACTTCTCTTGGTTTGCTCTCTTCATATTGGAGTTTTCGACATCCAATTTTGGTGGTTTTTCAAGTAGCTATTTATTGAGGATCATTTCAGCAGTTTCAACATGAAGACTTGGAGATGGTACCAGGTTCTTATTTTGGACTTAACGGGGGGGGGATGTTACTCTCACACTCTCATAAAACAATCAATAAGTTCAAAATAATAAATTATTAAACTTGGAATAATTCCTACTTGTCTATTCTAGAATGAGATTGTTCCTCAAACTTGGGAGTTTGTTTAGGTATAGTTGGTTGAGAGATTCTCTCCAACTAGTTAGGCTCCTATATTGGTGCATGGTTGAGATATTCGCTCAACCAAAGTGATCGTGTGTCTAAGATAGATGAACTGTCTTGAGACATAATATTGATATAATTATATTGTATCATTTTAATTATTTTTATACACAATATACATTGAGGCTACCGGCCTTTTTTGCCATGGCTCTGTGTTTTTTTTTTAATGTCTTTCTTGAATTAAGGTTTTTATTTTATTTAATATCCTTTATTTCTTTCATAACTTGAAATTCAAAGTTCTTAAATGAATGTTGGGCTTGTTTTCATATTTGTCTTCAAAACTTGTAACATTGTAGGCTTGAATTACTTCAATTCGTGTACCACAAAGATATAACTTTAACTTAGATGCTATGTTCATAAAGGGAACTCAAAATTTGTGTCTTAAAGGGATTATGAAACAACTTTTGACTTTTTGAGAATTGGCTTCCAGGATTTGTTCAATTCATGAAATTGTCCTTATTATTCCATATAGATTATAATAATGTAGACTTTGGCTTTGATTCAAGGAAAAACACAGTCATGTCACTATCCCACAAAAGATTGGAATTATTTTGCTTCATAGATAGTAATTTGGATGCCATATATGAGTTCTATGTTTGAGGCATGGTCTCCTTCATAAGCTTCAAACTCAACATTTGTACGAATCTCCTAGACTTCTCCCAAAACATGTCTACTTAAACTTCATAAATTCGGATGCCTTAGGTAGTTCGAATCTTTGACAAGTATTATTGTTTCTTGGTGTCATCATAAATGCCTTGAATATGTCAATAAGTCAGGTCACAAGGTGCCATGTTTCTGTACTTAGATGTCACATCCACAAAGAAAGAGTTCCTCAAAAAAAAAATTCTTTCCTCAGAAGTATAGTCTTAGAGAGTTTGAAATTCTCAGAAACATGTTGTCTTAAACAATTTATATTCTACATAGATATATTGCTTCATATATTTTGCATTCTTCAGGAAAAAAATTTACAAATATTCAGACTTCTCCTTTATCCTTCTAATCTTATTCTAATGAGGGTATAAACACCATATCTTATCCTTCTGTGTTTCAACCTTCATTCTTCTTATATTTAGTAGAGATGGATTACTTGGTGTCATATTATACAATAAAGAATTTTTTAGGTCTAAAATGGGCCTACTAAGGAATAATATAAAATATTAGTAGAAATAATAAAATGAGATTAGAATACATCATCAAACTTTAGAAGGTAAAAAGAAAAAACTTCTTTTTCAACTCGTAGTTTCAACTTATCTCCCTATGATTTTACTCAAATTTTGAGCAAGAGAATTCGTTGGATGTAAAATTTAATTCTTCATCCAAGAAGGAATTTAAGCACTCATTGGATGGCAATCATGTTTTTAATGTATTTCTCATTTTTATGTAGTAGGGTCTATCAAAATTATGCAACATGGGCACCCATGGGATGAGGAATTAAATTTTGCATCTAGTGAGTGCTCCAACTCAAAATTTGAGTAAAACAATAGGGAGATAAGTTGAAAATATGAGTTGAAAAATTAGTTTTTTATTTATTTTTTAAATTTTTTTTAATTTTTTAATATTTTTACCTTTCTACTCCAAAAACAGTGAATCATTCTCCATGCTTGACATCATCATCTCGAATCCTATTGGTTCTTATAAATTTGATTTTGGTTGTACATTTTTATTATGAGGCCCATTTTAGACCTCAAAATTTCTCTAATGAACTTCCTTGGGCTGCTTGACTTAGTTCAATCCTTAGAGACGAGGAAGCTTGGATTTCCATTGATATATAATTGATATTTTCCATGACAAGTAAGAGTATTCCTTGATCTCAACAACCTTTATGATCTTGGCCTCTTAGGTCTTCTTGCATACTATACTTTTGCTATGTTTTTCTTTTAGACTTAGCCCTACTTAGAGACTATTCAATAGTGCTCCTATATTCACCATAACTCTAATACCATGTTGAGAAACCAAGTGTAGTGAAGTTTAACACCTAATTTCCCTACTTCATAATTACTTGTGAATGTTAGATTTCTTCTTATTACTTCTTATGTTTGTTTCATCAAGAAATTATACAAATGTTCAATATTCTAGGAAAATATAGAGATCACAACCCAAAAATCCTTCTCTTATAGAATTAGATCAAAATGATATATCCAAGACCAAGGCCAAGCCAAATTGCCACCAAGATGGCAAGTCCAACCCTCCCCTAAGTCACCTCCAAATTCAAAGTCAATGCTGGTCAAACCTACTCCAGTCTGGGCAAACTTCATAATTTTTGGACCTACAAGTAGGGTTGAATTTCATCCTGCAATCACTTCAAAAAATTCAACCTCTTTCATAGAAATTTCAGTCCACACGTGGAAGATGCTACAAGGTCAAAGATTCAGTCAACAAGGGGAATATTCTTCTTGTTCTTGACTTTCTTTCTCTCTCTTTTGACTCGATTTCTTCTTCACCACTAGGTTTAGAAATACTTTTTGTGATATGAGTGAATGAAATTCCAAATGAGTCAAATTGCCTTTTATATATAGCTATCCAGGAGGGTTGAATGGGTTTCATTATAGAGGGCCAAGCCAACTTATCCAAGGAGGGCCGACTTGGTCATCTTGTGGAATTTTGACTCAACATAAAATTCAAATTCTTTTTTCTTACAAATGTCCAAATGGTACATGACTCAAATACATTTTATTTTGACTCATAATAAATTCCTTTTGACTCTCTAAGCATGAAGAACACGCTTTGAAAAAAATATAATAAATATAAATATAATAAATACATCAATGATAAATTTACATTATGAAGACCAACTCTAGCTACAACTTCAACAAAAAGGACTCATGTAAGAGAGGGAGTAGTTAGACAGCCTTGTTTTCAAATTTAGAAGGAGTTGACCCCTCAATTTGAGATGATGAACTATCATTGACATTGTTAGGATAGACAAATAATATGATGAAAGGTAGTAGTAACAAAGGGAGAAGCCTAAGTTACCACAACATGATATGTTTTAGTGTGAGAGGGAGTACCTAATCAGGGTGACAGGAAAGCAGTTGTGGTAGTGGACCCAATGATAAGAAGTTGATCAATTTATGAGACAAGGCATGTTGCTCAATATGGGTTGGAGTACTAGCATGGTACAATTGGTCATGGAAAATTTAGTTATGATTTGAGATTTGTCTCAAACAGTGAAGTACAACTACAAAATTAGACTAGGCAGAGAATGTTGAAGAAAGAAAGAGCTCATCAAGATATTGCTTTAGTTTTGGCTCCATTATGACTTCTTGGATGAGCAAGAAGCATACATATGTCCCATTTAGTATTGCAATGGTTACGTATATTGTTATTGGATTCACAAGTTGAGAATAAATTTGAATTCAAAGGATACTTGTAGGATTGTCTTGATCAAGTGCAGGTTATGATCATGATGACAAGTCGAAGGTTAGCGAGATCTAGTACCAAGACATGGTACAAAAGGAAATAATA
The DNA here is from genome assembly GCA_000404065.3 of Pinus taeda. Classification (NCBI taxonomy): domain Eukaryota; kingdom Viridiplantae; phylum Streptophyta; class Pinopsida; order Pinales; family Pinaceae; genus Pinus; species Pinus taeda. Next base: position 156,192 of record APFE031081931.1, on the reverse strand, counting down.
TGACTCCAATATTATTCTACAATGTGTCAGATTGTTGGAAAAGCCTTTTTCCTAGGATGAAGACTGCATATACTTCAAGGATGAGATTTGACTGATTGATCATGTCTCTCAGAGCAAGAGAGAGTGATGAAATTTCATAGTCCATGATAGTCATTCTCCTTGGGTCGGAAGTTTACCAGGATCAGGGAAAATGGTCCAGAGTAAGAGAATCATGGATGTTTATTCTTCCTGTGTCACATATGTTGACCAAAATTAGGAAGAATGGTTCAATAGAGGACAATCATTCTTCCTGTGTCATGTATATTAACCAAAATCAGGGAGAATGGAAAATATGAGGATAATATTTCTTCCTGTGTCAAGTATGTTGACCAAAATTAGGAAGAATGGTCTTAGAGGCCTAGAATCACTCTGTTGAGTGGGTTCCTTTCATCATCAGGCTCAAATTTCTCTTCATATATGTAGAGTGAGCTCATTTGGCATCATGTTTTGAATTACCCTGGTAGCATGAGCTCATTTGGCATCATGTTTTGAATTACCTAGGTAGAGTGTGGCCTTCGAAGATTCACCATGTCTCAAAGATATTGACTAGAATGATGGTGAACTAGGACTAGTGAGTATACCATGGGTAAGAGGAGCTAACTAGAATCATGGTGACAAGTTGATGCTAAATATGTACCATGTGTTAGGAGTACCGACCATGAGTATGGTGAGGATGCACCATAGGTTAGAGGTATTGAATGGAATTATGGTAACTTGTTGATGTTAATGATTTACTGTGTGTCACAATTTTTTACTAGATTATGGCAATTAGATAATGTTGATGCTATTGATTTACCATCTGTCAAATTTGTTTGGCCAGATTATGGTAATTGATTGATGCTACTGGTTCACCATGTGTCACATTTTTGTTGACCTGATTATGGTGATGATTTGTGATAACTTTTTCTTAGAGAAATTTTTCAACATGAGAGTATCTAGATAGTCATTATGAATACCTCCCTAGCTAAGGGGGAATTCTGAATTTTGTAGCTATGGTTTTTATTCATCATTATTATTTTAGCCATTGATGTAATTGTAAAGAATGTTCTTAATTCTATTGTCAAAAGAGAAAAATATTTGACATGTTCTTCATGTCAGTTCTTAAAAGAGAAAATTTTAATTTTTGGCTCCTAGAAGCTAGGTCGGCCCTCCTCCTAGTCAAGTTGGCCCCAACCTAGGAGGCACTCATTCGACCAAGCAAAAGGCTATATATATGAGGAATTCAATCTCCTTTCCAAGCAAGAAAATTCAAATCTCCTGAGGCAACATGATAAGAAGAGTTTGAGGCAGATATAAACGAATTTTCTGAGGCAAAGAAGTAGGTGATGAGGTGGAAAAGAATTCGATATGAGGTAGATAAGAAGGTTCTTTTGAGGAAAAATTATGTTCATCTCAAGATGAATTACTGGTATGATGAGGACTGAATATATGAAGTAACAGGACTGAATATCTAAGGATGAAACAAGATCAAACTTCTATGGCATGTTGTAGATTGAATTTCTGAGGCATGATCGAATTTCTGTGGATCAATTTTTTTAGGAAAGTGTGGGTCTAGATTTCTAAATGGGAAAACTCTTGACTTTACTATGAGGGCAGTGGATCAGGTTTTACCAAGAATTATTAATGACTAGATGATCTATGTGTGTCTCTTGTTGAACTGAAGAATTTCTCTAAGAAAAAGGTTGTTGGATTTTTCTCCCATGTGGGATTTCCTTGGGTAAATCTTTGTGTTCTTGTATGATTATCTCTTTATGATATCACTGACATTTTGTTCTACTATTGATATCCTCTATGTAATTGTTTTATGATGATAAGAATGCATGAAATAATTAACCTAAGAAGAAATCATAAGAAGTAATAATAATAATAATAATAATAATAATAATAAATAATAAATATACATACATACATATAATAATAATAATAAAATAGGTAAATAATTAATTACTTTAAAAAATTAAGGTAATTACAAATAATCTCAAGTTCAACTCAAAAGTAAAAAGAGGGGAAATTTGAAAATGACACAAGGAAGATTCTCTTATAAAGGTAGCATTATCTCATGTTATGGATTATTTACATTAAAGATAAATATTAAAGGGAAAGAGATTAATATCCCTATGAGCAAGCAACATGAGGAAAACTACATTAATGCTAATTTGGAAAATCAATTATTCATTCTTGAACCAAATATAATTGAATATAAATATGTCTCTTATCTTGAAGTAGAATACAAAAACTTGCAAGTAATAATTGATGACTATGAATGTATCTCTCAATTTAGTGTCATAACTATGTTTAAAGAAGAGATCCACATAATTCTTGGTTTACCTTGGTTTAAAGAGCTAGGTTCATTCAAGTTAAACATGGATAAATGTTTTTTGATGTTTTCCTATAAGAAGAATATGATGCCATTCCAAGACATGACAATGAAGTCAAAATCGATAATACCTTCATCAAAAGACATTAAAGATAGATTGAAAGTGATGTTTCAAGAGAATCAAAAGTCAATATCAAGGATGCATAAAGAATTTGACAAATTTATATTATATAAAAACAATGAAGTTTCTCACTTAAAATATCACGGTTAAAAATTACTTGTACAACTCAAGAAATCCAAGGCTATGAAATAGTCACTAGAAAATAGAATAAAGCAACTTATCTAGTCAAAAGCATCAAAGTCTTCATGTAAAAATGTCCAAGTTGAGGAGAAGGGACAAATACATATCTCATTACTTTTATGACTTAGAAATATTCCAATACAATTAAAGTTAAAACATATTAGGATGTTGCAATATAGATGCCAATGATTTCAAGTGAAGATCCAACGATCAAACAAGCAACATCAGTGTGTGAAGGAAATCATATACCTGAAGTGAATCAAGAAATAACCACAAGTAGGATAAGGTAAAATCCGGTCTCAAGAACTCCTTAATGATATCCACATCATAAGAGTAGGTACATTATATAGTCAATATATCAATATCACTGAGAAGGGAAACAAATAACTCATCTTTAGAATAATATTAATACCGATTCCATCAAGTGTCATAATAAGAATTCATCTTGGAAAGCATATAAGTGCAACATTCCAAAGAAGATTGAATTGGGATGGTTAGATGGTTTTTCAGTTCGACAATTTTTCTTATCAATATAAATTTCATATTGTCTTGTATCATCGAAGATGACAATTCCAAGAATTGGGAAAGATGTGAAGATATTATGAGACAAAGAAAAGTATATCAAGCATTTTCATCAATATGCTTTGAGAACAAAGCATTTCTAAAGGGAAACACCATGTTATAAACATAAAAAAATATAATTAACATTAAATAATAAATATTAATTATTATAATGAAAGGACATGTTCAAAAAGGACATGACTATTCATGAAAGGGCATCCCACCTAGGTATATATATGGGACACTCATTGCACAATCAATCATCATATTTTCTACTATTAATTACTTATATACAATTTATATATTGTCCACATGGATTTCACTATAGTTTAAACATTTTAGATATTTTGTGTGAGAACAAATTTTGTTCGTCTCATTTCTTGTCTAGGATAGACACCTTTGCTATTGTTATTTGGATGCTTTTGTGATGAGGAATATTTCCACTTTTAGAGCACAAGGGAAACACATTTCAATTCAATAATTGTATGCTTTCCCTTGTGCTATTTTCATCCAAGTTGACTATTGATTGATCCTTTTGTGAGGAGGAATCTTGAGATTTTTAAAACATAATGAAAACACTTTTCTCTTAAGCTCTTTCATGCTTTCCAAAGTGATATTTATCTCCAAGTTAAGTGTCTTACCTAGGGATGCACTAGTGAGTAAGTATGTGAATTTTCCACGATTGCAGATATTGAGTATTATTATCCTAACTTATGTAGTTTATTTGTCTTCTGTAAATTTATTTACGAAAAATAAGGAATAATCCACTACCGCAATATTTTCAAACAAAAATGCTGCAGAAAATAAAATAATGGAACTAAGAAAATAATGCACACACACAATAATTTTGACACTGTTATTTTTGGACAAATCGTCCTTGGAAAAACCCCAAAGGGAAAACCAGTGCAATAGATGAGGGTTTTATTATTATTAATCTTCAACAATTTGAGAGTACAATGATCTAATTTATTAATTATAACAAAGCTTCAGCAAATAATAATCTCGTCTGGCTAAATGATTTGGAGACACAAATGTCCCCTCTACAACTCGATCTAGCCCTTCCTAGCCACTCACACTTCTCCTAAATCTCTGTTGAAACCCCTTTGTCAGTGTCTCCCTCTACTTCAATTGTGCCCTTGTTAAATCACTGCAACTCGGTAAGTCAAAATGATTGGTTCTCGTGTGTCTTGTGTCTATCTCTCTCCAACCCCATCGACTTGCTCATATAATATTCTATTGGACAACCAATGACCATGATCACATCTCAATCGATGACTAAGATCATCTTGAATCCATCAAGTGACTTTTCCAAAATTATTTAGAGAAAAATCGATTTCCCTCAATTAATTTGATTTAATTGACCAATTTTCCTAAGTTAAACTTAGGAAATATTTAATTATTAGCTAATTAATCTAATTAAGGTATTTCTAAGGCTTTTCTTGCGAAACCTTTTAAGGGTTTTGGAGATCTCGTGTTACTTAGCCTCTTAGACACCCTAGATACTATAACACCTATTTTCCACTACCAAAAATTAGCAATCCTTCTTAGCAAGGAAGGTGTTCTCCACTACTCCCATCTTATCCCTGAAGTAGACAAACTTTTCCTTACCCAAGGCCTTTGTGAGTATATTTACGACCTACTGATATGTGGGAACGTGCTATAGTTGAATTGATTTTGATTGCTAATGTCTAACATATGTGAAACAATTGGTTGCCATAAATTAGCAAACCTATGGTAAATTTATTCCTTCACTTCTGCTAGCTGATTTGACCTCTTGGAAGCTACTGGACCCCTCCTAATCAATTCAACCTCCCTCTAAGACCTTGAATCAACGTCTGCAACTACATATCAAAAATTTACTGCATCCTCTCAGGAAAACTCACACTACAAGAAATAACCATGACCTCTACTGGAAAAAGTCAAACCACAAACTAGGAACTGCTTCTCCTTTGCAAATTGATCTGACTACAAAAGTACCTAGTTGCCCCAACAACTCCCTCTACCTCAATCAATTTGCACTACTAGAGCAACTGCATCCTCCCTGGAGTAACTCACACTCTTCTTTTACAGATAATATTGATCTCCCTCTTCCACTTAGAAGTTGGAAATCTTCGTGAAGAAAATATTTTGACAATCACCATCCACCATGCTATCACTACGCTACTCTGATTCCCTTGGTACATATTGTACCTGAAAAAATCTGTGCTTCCACTGCAATACTCTAATACCATACTATTGATACCCCTTCGATGTCTCTATGTTGTTGTCATCACTGCAATAGTGAGTCTCAATCTCACTAATCTTTTTGCTACTACATTACTTGGGCTCTCATAGCAAAGGCAATGGTCTAATTGAGGAACCACATACTCAAAAACTGGATGTGATGTACTGATCAAGCCCTCCTTAGCTATGATCTAGATCTCCTTTCAGCTTCTTCCTCAAACCCTACCCGATCTGGCATACTGGAGTATCATACTCCTCCTCCTAAGGATACTGCCACTATAAGTGTGAACTCATCCTCTACTTTGAAAGACAAATCCTAGTTTTATTGATCTTTGAATCCTTCTGCAGCCATATATGGAAAATTTGCAAACTCAAGTACACTATAGAAATTAATAAACTAGGTTATAAAAACTCATGTGCTTTTTCTTCGAGGCCCTGCGCTGATTACTCCTACAAAACTATTTTGTGGAAAGCCCTTTGAGCTAGATATGCTCTTCAGTGCACTGATCTCTCTGATCTGCACCAACCTCACTCTGATACCATGTGAAATTTTCACGGTTGCAACTACTGGGTATTATTATCCTAACATATGCAGTTTATTTGTCTTCTATAAATTTATTTACAACAAATAATGAACAATCAACTACTGCAATATTCAAAAATAAAAACGTTGTGAAAATAAAACACTAGAGTTAAGAAAATAATGCACACAAAGACACAATAATTTTGAAACTATTATTTTTGGACAAATCGTCCCTGGAAAAAACTGTTAGGCCCCTATACTACTAGTGTAACCCCTTATTGTTATTAGTACAACCCCCTTATTATATTGATGTACCCATTTAGTGCCCATATTGTTATTATTGTCCCCCATAGAAGCCCACTATTGTTATTATTGTGCCCTTACATTATTATTGTTATGTCGGCTCTGATTATGTTATGACCCCTTAAACTCCTATATATAGAAAGGAGGTCTTTTAATTTGTATCATCCAAGAATTGTTCATTTATGTAAAGTAAAGGAGGTTGCCCCCTCGAAGAGGCTGAATTCTAAGGCATCGATCTATCTTTTCTATCTTTCTTGAAGTTGGTTTCATAACATTTGGTATCAGAGCTTTGGATTCTAGGTTTTCGCTGCTCCAAACAGGTCATTGTGGCATTTTCGCTATAACTTTTTTTATGCAACGTTTCAGATGCTAAAAAAAAAAACCCATTTTAGAGGAAATCATGCTGAACCTTGGGTTTAAATTTTAGAATTTTTAGTGCTATATTTCCGGAGATATGATCTGAGGAAGTTGGTCTTTTTGTAGACTCCTGAATTACATTCCAAATAGGTGACCTAGGGAAAATCGTCATAACATTCTCTTTGAGCATCGGATTGAAATTTCATAAGAAGGTACAGAAAGAGGATAGACTATAGTTTCTTGTATATATTTTTCATATTCTAAGGTCAAAACAGTGACACGTGGCACTTCCTATAAGTTCGCTCTTCTGAAAAGGTCTATAATCAGGTCACTGTGGTAGATTGTCCATAACTCTTTCTTGGAGAATCCAATTTGGATCAAACTAGTGGCATTAGAAAGAGGACACAGAGGGCTACTACAGATCACAATTTCAGAACTTAAAGATTTGAAAGTACATAGTTACATTCATTTCAAGATCGAGCTCCTAAAATCAAGAAAAAGCAAGATGAGGAAGTTTGATGGCAAGGATCCGGTAATTTGGATACTTTAGATGGAGAAATATTTTGATCTACATGGTGAAACATTGTTACAAAAGGTATGTATTGCATCTTCATATTTAGAACTGAATCAATTTTTATGGTATGAAGGGCTTTGTTCTCGTAAACAACTTATTACGTGGTAAATTTTCACGGAGGAAATGATAGCACATTATGAGGATACAAAGAGCAACACCTTCTTTAGAGTAACACCACAACAATTGAAAGAGTAAAAGGGCTTTGTGACATAGTGGAAGAAAAATTATGGAAAACCAGGAAGCATACCCCTCACAACTATAAAGATGGAAGTGTTGTTTCTCCTAGCCTTCCACAACCTACAAGGGTTACACCACAACAATTGGAAGAAAAAAGAGAAAAATGGCTTTGTTACAATTGTGATAGCAAATGCACTAAAGGTCATAAGTGTGTTGAGAAGAAATTATTTTACATAGAATATGAAGAGGAGGAAGAAAATGACCAAGAAACATCAAAAGAAGAGAATATACGTCAGGACCCCATCCCAGAGAAAGAAGAAATGAATCAGACGATATCTTGTAAAGCATTGGCAAGAATTACCACTCCTCAAACTCTCAAGATAGAAGGACATATCAAGAAGAAAAAGGTGCAAGAATTGAAATATCACATCGAGAAAGAGGAAATGAATCCAACCATATCTTGTAATTCATTGGTCGAAATTACACTCCTCAAACTATCAAGATAGAAGGACATATCAAGAAGAAAAATGTTCAAGAACTGAAAGATCACATTGAGCATCAAGAAAAGAATCTGACCATATCTTGTAAAGGATTGGAATAAATTACCACTCCTCAAACTCTAGATATAGAAGGACATATCAAGAATAAAAAGATTCAAGCAGTGAAAGATCACATCGAGCATCAACAACAAGTTCTCTAACTTTTAAAGGATAACACCACTTCGGTGCAAAATCAAACAAAACAACAGTAGATCAACATCATAGAGAAAAATGTTTTGATGTAGGTGATTGGGTATTTTTACTGCTACATCTCAAGCAAGCTATTTATGAGAAGGAAATTGTTGGCAATTACTACATCACTTAAAAATGGCGACCTTATTGAATGGGAAGACTCTTCAGATTGAGGATGTGGAAGCATTGTTTGTGTTATTTTATTATTCCAACTAGATTGGACAAATGAAGGCAAAGGGATGAATGGTAGAAGGGCGAAGAAGTTATGGCCACTTATTCAAAAGTTGGCAAACGATTCCATTCAAACAATATGCTAGAAATTGAAGAGGAAGGAAAAATCATATTGGACCTGGGTAGTCATAGAAACAAGAACCCGACAGCTACGAAATCGATCAATTTCAGAGTATATCATCAAGTGGAAGAACTTACCTACTGAAGATTCCACATGGGAGGAAAATAATTTTATACAGAAGCATCAAGAACTACTCAAGCGTTGAGGACAACGTTTTTTGAAGGAGAGGGGCATGTTAGGCCCCTATACTACTAGTGTAACCCCTTATTGTTATTAGTACAACCCCATTGTTATATTGATGTATCCATGTAGTGCCCATATTGTTACTATTGTGCCCGATAGAAGCCCACTATTGTTATTATTGTGCCTTTACATTATTATTGTTATGTCGACTCTGATTATGTTATGACCCCTTAAACTCCTATATATAGAAAGGAGGTATTTTCATTTGTATCATCCAAGAATTGTTAAATTATGTAATGTAAAGGAGGTTTCCCCCTTGAACAGGCTGAATTCTAAGGCGTTGATCTATCTTTTCTATTTTTCTTGAAGATGGTTTCATAACAAAAACGCTGAAGGGAAAACTAGTGCAACAGATGAGGGTAATATTATTATTAATCTGTAACAATGTGAGAGTATAATGATCTTCTTCCTAATGATGGAAAAGCTCTGAAAAATGATAATATTCATTGGGTAAATTATTTCGAGACACAAAAGTCTCCTCTGCAAGTTGATCTAGCCTCTCCCAGACCCTTGCACTTGCATAGCCTGGAAAAATTGTGCATTGTAGCTCTAGGATAATTCATACAGCCTATGGTAGCCCTTCCATGCAATTCATTCTACCTCCCTTCACCTTTTGAATCTACTTTCACCTCCTCCGATAATTATTATGGCAACTGGAAGTGGAAATACTGCTCTTGCTACATGCACTAGATAGTTGGATACTCACACTAGCTAATCAACCTCCTCTTCCTGTCACTGAGACACTAGAAAATATGAGGAAGTATTCTTCAAAATCCTTCTCCCAAATCTTTGTTGAAACCCTTCTATCGATGTCTCCCTCTACTTCAATTGCGCCCTTGTTTAATCACCACAACTAAATAATTCAAGCTGCTTGATTCTCTTGTATCTTGTGTATATCTCTCTCCAACCCCATCGACTTGCTCTTATAATATTATATTGGGCAACCAATGACCATGGTCACATCTCAATCGATGGCTAAGGTCATCTTGACTCCAGCAAGTGAATTTTCTAGAAGTCTCTAGAGGAAAATCGATTTCTCTCAATTTATCTAATTTAATTAACTAGTCTTACAAAGTTAGACTTAGGAAATATTTAATTATTGGCTAATAAATCTAATTAAGGTATTTATAAGGCATTTATTGCAAAACCTATTATGGGTTTTGGAGATCTTGTGTTCGTTAGCCTCTTAGACACCATAGAGCCTAGAACACCTGTCCGCTACTACCAAAAACTAATAGAGTATTCTTTCTATTTTCATGGCATAAGGAAAACACTTTTATCTTGAGATACTTCATACTTGTGCTATTTTCCTTCAAGTTAAGCACCCTAAATGTGAATATTTTAGATAGATTTAGGCTCAAATTCACATGCATTAGGTGCATGTGTTTTTTTTGGGTTCAATTTAGTTGGTTTTCCCTAATTGATTATCCATGGAGCCCTAAGAAGCATTTGTCATTATTAAGAGATACTTTTTTTTTTTTTTTTTTCTTAGTTCTACTCTTTATATTCCTCTAAGTTCATTGTTCTTGTGTATAAGGAGTGTAATCAAGAGAGTTCATCATTGATACTATTGTTCACTATTTTTTGGCTTGCTGCCTTCTATTTCTTCTTCTCTTGCATGTTAAGATTAAAAATTTCTTTAGTGTTTCACTATAGATCAAGAAGTCTTGAGTAATGACTTTTATCTATGTCTCATTCTATTTGTAGGGATAGACTAGTATTAATTTATATCAAAATTATGCATCAAAATTTCTAAATTATGAAAATCTAGTTCATTTGCCACATCAACTTGTCTTATTGTGAGAATTCATTCAAAGCATAATCCTCTCTTTACTTCTTGATTCAATTGTAATATTCTTTACTTAGCAATATTTGATTTATAAATTCCTTGCTAATTTTCTCCTTTCTCATTCTCTTTCATCACCCTTTGGGTTTGGCATTGGTCAAACAACATGGTTTCAAGCTTATTTTACAGAATTTAAGTGTAAATATTGAAGACTTGTTTATTGATTTCAAGAATTAGAGTGTTGATTTACAATTATGTGTAGAGCTTGAAGACATTCATTGATTTCAAGAATCAAAGTAATGATACACAATTTTTAATTGCATATCTAAAACATTTTTCATTGATTCGAAGGAGTTCATTGTAGATTTTTACATCCAATGATACAACTCTAGGGACACCCATCTAGAGTTAACAACCATGAACGTCGAAATTAAAGGAACACCTACCTAGATGTTCTTATCCCACTCTGGGACCTTTTTGAAGTGTACATTTTGAGGTGATAATGAAAACAAAAGAACCCACATTTTTGTTCCTTGAATCTCTTACAACTTCATTTTGATTAATTTACAAATTTTTCCATCTTTCTTTTTGTGATATTTAAGGTCTATTTCTATCCACTTCATTAAATCCCATCCCAAAATCAAATAAGTTGAAACATTTATAATTTAACAAAAATAATACATACATACATATCTATATATCTATATATCTATATATATTATATATATATATATATATATATATATATATATATATATATTATATATATATATATACATATACATATACATATAAGGAAACCATTACATCCAAAACTGGGGCTTAATTAAGCCATATAATAACAACCTTAAATAGGCATTTATCATCACAAATTCCTTAGTATGATTTTTGGTTCCATTACCATGACAATGGGAACACTGATATACAAATTGTAGACATATGCATGCATATGGACAAATTTAATAATGCTAGAAATTTTGTCGATCTCTTGAAGTTATTGCTAGTGCCTTTGTCTTCACAAATATGGGGAAGACTCCTTCCAAAATGTCATGCCTCATAGATAACTTGTAATTCCTATATATTCTCCAATATTTCTTTGACTTGGTTCCATTAGGCTATAATTGAGTCCTTTTTTTGCAAGATTATTCATTATGGACATGTGATATGATCCCTTTCATTATCATTTTGAACACGAAGCTGGTTAATACATTTTGTAACTTCATCTATAAGCTCTTTCAACATTCTATTTTTTCCTTGTAAATGTTCCCTCACACCTTTTAATTCCATCTAAACAGTCTGGACACCCTTATAACTATCAGTGGACATCTACAAGCCATGAATTATATAGTTAGGAAGTTGATGGGTAAAAAGGAGTTTGAAACACTATTCACTGAGGGGGTAAAAAATATAAACAACTTTGAGGCTCAGTCATGATTCTCTCTATTCCATCATAAAATTTTACATAGGGTGTTCAAATGGATAATAGTTTTAGTGGAGTGGCTTTGGAGATAACCCTCTAAAAATAATGATTACTCTTTCCCTATAAAAAATCAATTTTGAGGTGATATGGTTGTACTCCCTTTACATGGAGCCTTTTTTAAAACCCATCCACCTTTGAAGTGTTCACCTTCTATCCAATTCAAGACGATTTGTTTGATTTCCTGACCTTAGACTTATGAGTTAGGTCTTGTCTTATTTTGACTAATGCCATGATCATAATTTGCACAAGGTTCAATGACATTGACTCATGATTTCTTCTTTATATCCTTCTTCATGATCATGGAGTAAAAAAGACATAAAATTCCTCTGTCTCCATCTCAACATAAATCCTTAGCTCATCTTCTTGAAGACACACTCCTCCATTCATGTTGTGATATTCTATTTCATTAAACTTTCTTGGGATTAATAGGTGTGAAAATTTATAAGTCTAATTGCAACAACTGGAAAATTGTTCTTCTAACTATTAATTTTGTAGTTTATTTTCTACGACAAACAATGAATAAATCACACTGCAAATTTTCACCAATAAAAAACACTACAGAAAATAAAATGCTAGAAATTGAGAAATTCTAGCACACATAAAATTTTGACACAGTTATTTTTGGACAAATGTCCCTGGAAAAACCCAATGTGGGAAAACTGATGCAACAAATTAGGGTTTTATTATTAATTCTTTAGCAACAAATATGAGTACAATAAAATTGCCAAACTGGAAATCCTCTATGAGAGAAATACTGGAAAAATTCTTGTGAGGAATTTTCCTCACCCCACAACTGATCTTAGCTCCTGAAATTGGATCTCAACAATTCACACTTCCTTCTGCATCAGCCTCTGCGTAGTGCTTGCACAAGATTTGTTGTTGCTGCCGTCAGAAACTCCTGAAATTTGCGACACTACTTCTCTCTGTGTCTAGAATTGATTCACTAGCTCTCTTGATCAAAATCTTGGCCACCAACTACTGAATCAATTACTCCTCCAACTAGATTGAATTTCTCTGCTACTATTCCCTGGGTAGTTCCTCTAGGAAAATAAAACTCCCTCAATCCAACTCTTCCGAGATTGGAAGCCTCCACCAGAAAACTGCCTCACTCCTCTTCCACCTACTACTCAATCTCTGACTCAAATCCTCATGCCGAATCACTCTGCTACTGGAAAATTGATTTGCCTAGATCACTGAGTATATGCTCCATGTTCTCTATCTACCCCATACACCTCCTCTTATAATATCCAGTTGAGTCTTCAATGACCAAGATTAAATCATTATCGATAGTTAAGATCATTTCTGAGTTGATCTGTGTGAGTTTCTAGAGAATTATCACCGTACTCAATTAGTTCCTATTAATTAACTAGTTTTCCTAAGTTAGACTTAGGAAAAATTTTAAATGATAGTCAATTAATTTAATTGAGATATCTCTAGGTGGAATTTTCAGAAATAATTTATGGGTTTTGGAGATCTCATGTGTTTTAGCCTCTCCGCAAAGTTTGAGACTAAAAAACCATCTGATGCTACAAAAACTAACACTTCCTCTTAGTAAGGAAGGTGTTCTGTCCCACAACATCTATCTTTGCAACACCTCTACGCTGATGATGTCTAATATTTAGGACAAACTTCCACTGTCCACCAACTACAGCGCAACTCTGATAATGTTGCATTTGTGTTGTTATTGACATTGCACTTTACTACTGCCAACACTGTCGCTGCACTACATCTAATCTCATGTTTCTACTGTCGCTGCAACTACTACAACTAAAATCTCAAGTCTGAAACCAACTGTGTCCTTGTGCTCCAACTTTCTAAAGAGTCTCTGTCCTCTGCGTTTCTTACTGAGCCTCACTGCATTGAAACTGTTGAGAAATCTAAGGAATTAGAATAGGTGATTTCTCTTATAATGATAACTGCTTGTGAATGATTTTTATTTCTTTACCTTCTCTTTGCTTAGATTATTATAGTTTTCTTCTTCATGAAACAACTACCAAATCATAAACAATAAACAATAAAGAGACAAGAGACACAGAATATAGGTGATCAACCAAGGCCAAAACCTCTCCAACTTGAGAGGAAAACCCAAAACAAATTCTTCCTATAGAGACTTCAATTGACGACTACCAAGACCATGACCAAGACCCTTGACACAACACCTTCTCCAAGACCAAGTCACACACCTTCTTGATTCGACTTCTTCTTCCTTGAGTCAACAATAATCAAACTTCTTCCTTCTCCCACTAGCTCATCTATCCTTTAAATTTTGGTTCCTTAGATTAGACCTGCAACTCTCGACCTTACTTTAGAAACCTTAGTTGCAGTGCTTTATTAGTTTTGGTAACTCGATTTCCTTCGTTCTAAGTGGAGGCTTCTTCTTTGGTAATTTGGCTTTATTCCCAACCTAACCTTTTCCTTAGCTTGACCTTCAAGTGTGACTGCAATACCTTGGCTCCTTCTATAGTAAACAACACCTATACTTCGCACATGTGGAGTGAATTAACCCATAAAATATCTGAAATATCCTTGATTATGGTCCTCCTTCCTTCGCTTAGCTATATGCTTATTTCCTTGTTAATTTTGCACTTGTTTCTTGCCTTTGTATGCTTGACCAAAATTCTATCCTCAAATGAAGATCGAGCTGCCCTATATATAGTGGGTTGTGCATCCAAAATAAGATGACTTCTCTTTGTGATAAGGCCGACATGCATTTTTAGATTTATCCTTAGGACGACTTCAAGGGGAGCTTGTGACAAGGTCTTGGAGGGTTACCAAATTTTCTTTTACAATGAATTACATGCCCAAATGGGTCTTCAATCCTTGACATTGACTTTACTAGACTTTATGACTTGATGACCAAACATAATAGCTCACAATGGGAGGTTCAACTAAAAATAAAATTCCTTGATCATGAAACCCATGATTCAAGCATTACAAGAATAATTTTATTTTTCTTCTTTACATCAATTACATAAAATCATAGTTACACATGTCATTATGAATACCGAACCAAGTTACACTTTTCAATACTCCCTCTTGCTTAGGGAGGTATTCATAATCCATACAAGGTACTTGGACATTCTCAATTTGAAGAATTCTCATAAGAAGAGTCAGATTGGTAACCCATTTGTATGGTATCATATCATCCAAAATTGTCACATAGTAAGGCATTGACTAACAACTCTATCTCTCCACAATATTAGATCTCAATGCTAGTGAGACCAATGCTATATAGACACCCTCATCATTATCTCTATCGGAACATACCCCACCTAGGTTCTCTTAGAGTATGGCTCATCAAGACTATTCCTATCTTGGATTCCCAAACCTTAAAGAATATTGGTCCTCTACGAATACTCTTATCTTGGATGCCCTAACTCATACTCAAAGAGTATCAGATGCCAGATGTTTACCCAATCCTCCATTTTGTCCTCCCAAGTGAAGACAAGAATGATATGTCTATCTCTCCTTCTCAACTTGGGGAGGACATATCCATTCCATTGAAAGAATGTATCCATTCCCATAAATAGGAATGTACTCAAGCTCCCTCTTAACTAGGGAATTGACCAAGTTCCCACTTGACCAGTCACTTGCTTTCAGTAGCTCTTCATGTGGAGATTATGGGACAACCAACTGCTTGTAGAACTCCTTCCTTTGATGTCATGAATCTTCTTTGTCATAGAGTCTACATCTTTTGGGACTTCTTTTTAGGGCATATACCATCCATCACTTTTATCCATGAGTCACGTCATCATTCATTTCATTGGAAAGTAATCCATTAGTCCATATCTAGCCTTCCTTCATGCCATGGTGCCTTCTTCATATCATGTTTCCTTAAGGACCTTTCATCCTACCACATGATTATTAGTTATGGAAGACTTCCACAACTCCTCCCTTAGCAACCTTGCATAAGCCCATCCAGATATCATTATAAAATAAGAAATTAATATTAAATCAAAATTACCTTTGTGAAGGTCTTTCATCATGACATATTTCTATTTGCATCAGTATCTTGCATACATGTTGACACATCTCCAAAAGATATACATTGTTAAGGGTCTCCTTCTTTTTCATACTTCGTTAGGGTCTTCATATATTTCATGGAGATATCATAGTCAAATATCTCAGTCCTCATATGTTAATTTTTTTCTCCATAGTTGCATATTTCAAAATCTCTTCCTTTCTTTCTTCACACATTTCCTTTCAGGAACTTCCGATCATAGTTCCTCCAATTATTGTAAACCACCTCATATTTCATATGAGGACATATTATGTTGGTTTCATCTAGTCAATGTGTGACCCGTGCCTTCCTGCATCTTTTCAATGGATGATATCCTTTTCTCTTGATCATTCCCTCAAGATAGAACATTTATCCATGTTACTTGCAACCATATGACATGATTATAGTTTATCATATACAAGCATACATACCTTATTTTTCTTTTAGGTCATCTATACTTCCTTCAACAACTTCCATGATTGAAAGAACTTCAATTCCTTGACCCGCCTCACTTCTTTTGACATCATAACATCATCCCATGAATTCCTACAAGTTGGAGTTCTTGATGAAACCCTTGATTCCTTTTAAATGGTGAATCTTCCAATGAAGATTCCAATAGAGGATCTTAAGTATCCTCATTCGGCAAATATTTCCTTTTGACTGATGTATGATGAGTGTTGTACTTGATGACTTCTTCTTCACTTATGCTTCTAATGATGTTACCAAGAGCTATATCCTTCCATATGTGACTTCCATAGAATTTTATCTTTCATGCTTCTCTATGATGATTTCATGAGCTCTTGCTTTCAATGCTTCTATGATGCCATGATGCATCCTACCATGCTCCTTAGTGACTCATGATGGCCATATCTTAAAACAAAAAACTTTAAAAACATAAACTTGAAAAGAATTAGGCGAGGAAGACTATCTCAATCATAGTAGAGATCTTTTACTTCCTCTTTCTTGGACTTCTTCTTTTCAAGTTCCTCCATTTCTTTGGTGATATGGGCTTCTTCTATACTTCTTTTTTTATTGTCCTTCTTGAGCTTAGGACAATATCTCTTCTAATGGCCATATTATTGACATCCATAGCATTGAATCTTAGCCATGTTCTTCTTCTTTTCCTGAGGACCAAATTTCCCAAACTTTCCTTTTCTCTTTGCCATAACAACATATGCTTGATTTTGCTAATTTTATCCTACATCTGTTTTTACCTTCAGCCTGGTTTCTTCAATCTTGCATAGTGACCATAGATCCTGGAATGGAGTATCTTGTTTCTTCCCATAAATTCTTGAATTAAAGTTACCCCACTCCTCTGGTAGTGCATTTAGTACTAAGGTGGTCATCTCTTTGTCAGACATTATTTCTCCCAGATCTTGAAGTTTATCCCTTATTTCAGATATCCTCATAAAGTATGAGGCTATTTCTTCTTTTTTTGATATCCTTAACTTGTAAGGTTCTTGCCTTAATAAGATAGCATCTCTTACAATGCTCATGGAAAACAAATCTACTATTTTTTCATATATTTCTTTTGAAGTTTCGAGTTTAGATACATATGGGATGGGGGGATCCTTGATGGATTCTATGAGAATCATTTGAGCCCTTACTTCCCCTTTCATAAACTTTGCAAGTACTTGAGAATTTTCTTTCGATGGTTTGGTGATTGAGGCTTTGACATGTTCCATGACCTCATTTTCAATGAGATTAAGATCTATCCTCTTCTTCCATGCAAGAAAGTTTGAAGCCCCAACCAATTTGTTGTTTTCCTTGCAAAAAGAAATTTTGACAGATTCAGATGTAGACATAAATATACTTGTTAAGATGCTTCTTCCACTTGTTGCCTCCTTGAATTTGATGATGATATAGATAATATAAAACATATCCTTGATGAATATAGTTCTCTTCAAGAATGATCCTTGATTCCAAAAAGAGGGAGATCACTTTAGATTCTTTGATGGTGATGTCCTTGTTGATGATGATCAATGATGACTTCTTGATGATGTATTGATGCTTCTTGGATGATATTATTCAATGGTAAGGACCTTGCTTCAACGAAAGGGAGATTGCCTTAGAAATTTTTGAATATATGACATTGTCCTTCATCTTGCTTCTCTTGGATGATTAGTCCTCAAGATACTTTTATTTGTAGGTCTTTTTAACTTGAGTAGGGCCTTTGTGGTCTTTTGAGGATCCCAAGACTTCTTCTGGTGTAGACTTCTTCTTCGATCTAGGGTTTTTACACTTCTTTGTATATCTTGACTTTGCTTTTGATGTCCTTCGATAATTAATCTTTGAGTGCTTGCATGTCCCTTGATGAGATTCCCTTTCCTTGATTTGTCACCTTAGCTCTGATACCATGTTGAGAAATCTAGGGCATTGGAATAGGTGATTTATCTTATAATGATAACTGCTTGTGAATGCTTTTTACTTCTTTATATTAGGATCTTCTCTTTTCTTAGATTATTATATTGTTCTTCTTCATCAAACAAATAACAAATCATAAACAATAAAGAGACAAGAGACACAAATTATAGGCGACCAACTAGGGCCAAAATCTCTCTATTTTGAGAGGAAAACCTAAAACGAGTTCTTCTTCTTATAGAGACTTCAATTGACGAATACCAAGACCATGACTAAGACCCTTGACACAACAACCTTTCCAAGACCAAGTCACAAGCCTTGTTGATTCAACTTCTTCTTCCTTGAGTCAATGATAGTCAAACTTCTTCCTTATCCCACTAGCTCGACTATCCTTCACATTTCGGTTCCATAGATTAGACCTGCAGCTCTCAGACTTATTTCAAAAACCCTAGTTGTAGTACTTGATTAGTTTTGGTAATTTGATTTCCTTTTCTCTAAGTGGAGGCATCTTCTTTAGTAATTCATCTTGATTCCCAACCTAACCTTTTCCTTAGCTTGACCTTCAAGTGTGACTACAATACCTTGGCTCCTTCTGTAGTAGAAAACACCTATATTTTGCATGTGTGGAGTGAATTAACCCAAAATAGATCTGAAATATCCTTGGTTATGGTCCTCCTTCCTTCGCTTGGCTATAAGCTTCTTTCCTTGTTAACTTCACACTTATTTCTTGTCTTTTTATGCTTGATTGAAATTCTATCCTCAAATGAAGGTCAAGATGCTCTATATATAGTGGTATGTGTATCCAAAATAAGTCGACTTCTCCTTGTGACAAGGCTGACATGCCTTTCTAGATTTATCCTTAGGCTGACTTCAAGGGGAGCTTGTGACAAGGTCTTTGAGGGTTAACACATTTTCTTTTACAATCAATTACATGCCCAAATGGGTCTTCAATCCTTGACATTGACTTTACTAGACTTTATGACTTGATGACCAAACCGAATAGCTCACAATTGGAGGTTCAACTAAAAATAAAATTCTTTGATCATGAAGCACATGATTCAAGCATTAGAAGAATAATTTTATTTTTCTTCTTTAAATCAATTACATAAAATCATAATTACACGTCATTATGAAGACCGAACCTAGTTACAGTTTTCAACAGAAACTGCACTGCGCTACTCAACACCTGACTGCCACTAATACTGCAACCGTTCTTCAAGAAATGACTACATCAATCTGACACAGATCTATTTGCTACTGAATAATGTGGTTCCTTATAGGAAGGATAACGATCTAAGAGGAAAAACATGTCCGATGCTTACCATGATGGACCATTCCTAGCTCTGCGCAACTCTGGAGTTTAGAACTCGATGTCTCCCCATCTCTTTCCTGGAGGTATGGATGCATAAAAAGTGAATTGCTCCTCCAACCTCGAGAACAACTTATCAATCTCTGCCGAAGTTGTTGCCTTCTCTTGCTTCTCCTTCTTTTTCTTCTTCCTCTGAGGACAATGAATGCTGTAGTGACCAAACTCACCACACCTGAAGCACTTAATCTTCGACAGGTCCTTATTCTTCTTTTCTTCTCCTCCTTGTGATCCTTCTCCTTGATTGGGACCCTTCTTTTCCTTTCCCTTTGATGCGAGGGCTACATTTTCCTCCTCCACACTCTTCGATCCCTTACTGCTATTGCCATCGAGGTTGCTCCTAACTAGAACAAGGCACATTTGCTCCCAAGTGAAGTCTTTCCACAACCGATCCCATCCAGGTAGCGTCTCTTGTCTAGAAATAACTTGGACAAAAGTAGCCCACTCTTCAGTGAAACTGTTGATGGCAACACACACAAGCTCACTCTCCTATGGCTTCTCACCTACTACTTCTAGCTCATCTTAGATATCCTGAATTTTAGTGATATAGGGGGTAATGCATTCTCTCTTCTGCATCCTGCTTGTCCTCAACTTCTACTTCAGGAACATCTTTCGATTCTCAAAAGGGTTATGGAATAGTGACGTAAGAACATCCCACATATCTTTGGTTGTATTCTTGGCTGCTAAGTGTGAGACTACATGGTCTCGAACTCCATTCATGATCAATCGCTTCACCTTGGCCATTCCCTTTCTGAAATTCTATAGTTGCTGATGGTCTATAAGTTCTTCTGCAACTCGTTCTGCATATGTCTTTAGACCATGCTCATTTAAAAGAAAGGAAAACTTGGATTTCCAAATGATATAGTTGGATGCACCATCCAATCTGTGCTAATCTCTTAGTCTTGTTGAGGCCATTTTCTGCAAATCTCACAACTAGGAAATATCTCCTCCTCTCCTTCTTAACTACATGTGCAATTTGTATTCCCTATTGGAACGCACAATCTTGCTAGCTGGTTCTGCCTCAACTACTGGAAATCATGTATTTCCTGGAAAGGAAATCCTCTGAGAAAACTCCCCGTGTGTGTTCAATTTCACTTCCACCCAACACTCTGAATATACTACTACAAACTAATGCAAATCCTCTATGCCTAGATCAAGAGTTTGCTCTGCGAAAAACACTGAGATGCTTGCCCTCTGCCTATTGGAATCACTTCCTGGACAAATCGACCCTTCCTGCACCATGCAATTGGAAATTTGACACCCTGTCTAGCAATTTGCACTGCCTGGCTAGGCATTGCACATCCCATGGAAAAATTGTGTTATTGCTCCCTCTAAGCAGTGAATTTTCTCCCTCTTCTTCTTTGAGCCTCTGATCCTTCAAACACACTCTGATACCATGTGAAAATTTACAAGTCTAATTGCAACAAATGGAAATTTATTCTTCTAATTGTTAATTATGCAGTTTATTTACTATGACAAACAATGAATAAATCACACTGCAAATTTTCACCAATAAAAAGTGTCACGGAAAATAAAATGCTGGAAACTGAGAAATGCTAGCACATACAAAATTTTGACACAGTTATTTTTGGACAAATGTCCCTGGAAAAACCCAATGTGGGAAACCTGGTGTAGTAGATGAGGGTTTTATTATTAATTCTTCAACAATAAATCTGAGTACAATAAAATGGATGCCAAACTGGAAATCCTCTTTGAGAGAAATACTGAAAAAATTCTTGTGAGGATCTTTGCTCACCGCACAATTGATCTCAACTCCTAAAACTAGTTCTAAAAAATTCACACTTCCTTTTGTGTCAACCTCTGCACAGTTCTTGCATAGGTTTTGTTGTTTTTCCCTTCGGAAACTCCTTAAATCTATAGCTCTTCTTCTCTCTAGCTCTGGAACTAATTCACTAGCTCTCATGATCAAAATCTCAATGACCAGCTACTAAATGAACTGCTCCTTTAGCTAGATCGAATTGCTATGTTGCTGCTACCTACGCAATCGCTTTGGGAAAACTCGCACTCCCACAATCTGACTCTTCCGGCACTGGAAACCTCCACCAAAACACTGCCTCACTCCTCTCCCACCTCACTTCTCGATCTCTAGCTCAAATGCTCTTGCTGAATCACTCTACTACTGGAAAATCGATCTGCCTAGATCACTGAGCATGTGCTTTGTGTGTTCTCCATACCTCATCGACCTCCTCTTATTATCTCCAATTGAGTCTTCAACAACCACGATTTAATTATTATTGATGGTTGAGATCATTTCTGAGTTGATCCATGTGAATTTATAGAGAATCCTCACCTTGCTCAATAAATTCCTATTAATTAACCAATTTTCCTAAGCTAGACTCAAGAAAAATTTAAATGATGGTCAATTAATTTAATTAAGCTATCTCTAGGTGGAATTTTCAGAAACAATTTTTGGATTTTGGAGATCTCATGTGTTTTAGCCTCTCCATAAAGTTTGAGACTAGAACACCATCAGATGATACAAAAAGTAACAACATGGACCTTGGCTCCTCAAATAAAGAGTTTAATCCCTTTGGTAATCCTAGAGACTTGAATTGAAGATAGAGAGCCTTACTCTTCAAGTATTATTAGTATCAAAGATGAGTCCTCCACTTCTTTAATTCTCATGGATGTTAGATTCTTTAGGAGACAAATTCCTTGAGCAAGGGCTATTGTTAGAAAATGTGAAATGGTAGCTTATTAAACTTATTTTCTTTAACCTTGATACTTGCTTGTGAATCTTAATTATCTTCTTTATGTTCTTTACGTAGATCTTTTCATCAAACAATATCAAGAACAACAAGAACAAAATAAGACATGGATATGGGCTCTCAGCTAGGGAAAAACCCCTCTAAGGGGAAAACCCATAAACTCTTCTCTTCCTATAATCTGCTTCAAATGAGATACAAAGACTCAATCCCTAAACCAAGTCCTTCTCATAGTACCAAGTCAGCCCTTTCTCAAGTCCTTCCTTGACTTTGCACAAAAATACTATACACTACAACTTCGACAGTCCAACTACAACACTGCTACTTGACCTACAACTTTGACCTATAATTTTGGCTTTGCAGCTATCGAGAAAACCCTAATTTAGCCTCCTCCTAGAACTTTCCAAGAGCAAGACAACTCTTCCTAAGGTTAGCGAGGTCTAGACAAAGTTTCCTTCCTCCCAGCTACAAGATGTTACAGTTCGTACTACTACAACTTAGTCTTGCAACTTAGACCTCTTCCTGTAGCCCATAAACCATATATTTTCACACGTGTGAGAGATAGAGCCCAGAAACCATGAAAATTCATCCTTCTTCCTTCTCCTTGACCTTCGCTCTCCTTCTTGCAACTATCCAGCTATAGATTGAACTCTTTCTTTCTAGTTCGAACTTGTGAGTGAGTGTGTCTCCAAATGAGGCTGAATTGATTCCTTTTATAGCCTTTTCAAGGGGTCGAATTCCCTCCTTTAGGTCGACTTGATGTTCCGAGGGACGACTTGTACTTTTGGAGATTCCATGACTTTCTAGGCTAAAAAATAATTCTTTTTACAA
Organism: Pinus taeda; assembly: GCA_000404065.3. Lineage (NCBI taxonomy): Eukaryota > Viridiplantae > Streptophyta > Pinopsida > Pinales > Pinaceae > Pinus > Pinus taeda. The sequence continues at coordinate 133,001 of APFE031081931.1, read as the reverse complement.
TTACAAATTGCTTGGAAGGGTCTTATAAGCATGATGTTGATTCCTTTGACTCATGACAATAGATGCTAAGACCTAACAAACCATAGAAGCATGAAGAACATGCATCTACCTAGAATACCATCAATAATGAGCATGAAACCCATGCTTTAATAATAATAACAATTTTTTTTTCTTGTTTGTTACATAGAATACATATTGAAAGGAGTACAAAAATTATGAAGACCAAAACTAGTTACATTTCTCAATAGCTACAACCTCTAATGCATTATTATGTGCTAGTTTAGTAAAAAATCATTCTAGTTTATCACGATAGATTGGGTTATTCTTACACCTCGAAAGTTCATATTCCACCATTGGTGGCACACTGGGAATTTGAAAGAGAGTTGAATTTTTTTCTTCTTGCTACAAAATTGGTGGATTTAAATGCCCTTAATGCATTTGTTTTTAATATTTTATGTTGTAAGCATTTTATCATGAGCAAGAAGCTAGGAAAGGAAGTTTACAAATACATACTTTAGACTATAATTTTTATTAAGAGATGAAGCGAGGGAGAGGGGGTGAAGGTAACTTTCATTTTCTCTTTGAGAATTGCTTCATATCCCACTTTCATAGTGTATAGTCCAATGTTCTCTGCCCACATGCTAGAACAATTGTTTATTTTTTATCACAGGGCAAACTCTTCTAGATTTAGAAGGAATTCCCAATTTTCATTTAAAATCTTAAGATAGGTGGGGAGGTGGTTTCCAACTATTCCACTCTTCTTTTGGGTTGTAGGCCAATGTAAATATGTTTACTAGAGAATGAATACGTGGATAATCAAGATAGACTTGGATTCTTTCCATCTTAGGAGTTTCTTTTAGAGGGGGATTAAAGGGGGCTTCTAGAGGTTCGTATCCTCCTTTCATACAATCTCGCTTCCATTGTCTATAATCGAAGTCAAGTTGTTTTTGCAATATGTATATATTTCTTAAAGTATTTTAATTTTAGTTTAATTAATTAATTTTAAATTTTCTTCCAAATGGGAGACAAAATTCTCCTGGGTAGATTGGAGTTTTAAGACCTTTTAATATTTTGAAAATATTTTTTCAAAAGGGATTTTGTCTACCATGCAAGGCCTCCATATACCATCTCCCTGTTGATTTGTGGTAGCATCGGATGTGCTCTAGCCATGAAAATTGGTGGAGAGGCTAAAGCGCATGAGATTTCCAAGACCCATATATGGTTTGGACAGATTGTACCCGGTTTGGGAGATATTAAAATAATTAACATTTTTAATGGAGTTTCTAAGTCTAAACTTAGAAAAAATAAAATATTAATGGGTATTAATATAAAACTGGGTTAGAAGGTTCCAAAAGTCATGGATCAAGCCAAATCTAATCTTAGCAATTGATTAGAGATTTAATCTCGACCGTTGAAGGACCAATGAGAAAAGTATAAGAAAAGGCTTGAGGGTAAGTTAGCGAACACACCAGAGTGATCAATCATTCATTTTGCTAGAGCAGGGTTGCTAAGTAAATGTGAATCAACGATTAGCAGCGAGGGGAAGTGAGTATTGGGCAGAGAGGTAGAGACAATACTGAGAGACCAGTGCAGAAACAGGGAGAGCGAGAGTAGCAACTAGTTCAAGTCACGCAAAGCCCAACAGAGACAACACAAAGGCTAGAGGGACTGCGTCATCCACGCAGAGGCTGCTGGAGTGACGCAGAGGATCTCAGAGGATGTGCAGTGCCTCAGAGGATTGACACAAAGGGTCTTGAGGCTGACGCAGAGGGTCCTGGGGCTGACGCAGAGGCCAGAAGGGCCAGCGCTGAGCTTCAGAGTTGCCGGAGAGGGTTTCGTGGGACAAGTTTTTTGAATACCTGTTTCTGGATATAAAGGTATTGTTGCCGTGTATTTTTTCTCTATCGGGTGAGCCAATTAGGCACCCAATTGTACTCAAGGAAATACTGCATAATAATAAACCTTCAGAATAGTTGCACCAGTTTTCCCGCATTGGGTTTTTCTAGGGACATTTGTCCAAAAATAACGGTGTCACTTGTGTTTGTTTTCTTTCAGTGGATGATCTGTAGATGTTGTGATTGTATTGTGTTTATTTCGGTATTTAAATGTTTTAATTAATTTGTTCAGAATTTACAAGAAGAAGAAATAAACCAACAGAATACAGATTAATTTTCTAACGAATAGACTTAGAAAATTCAACACTTCCATGTTATTTTGTTCTCCAATACTTTATTTATTAAGATTGGATATTTTACTTTAGGATCTACTTGGTCCATTGGGAAAGGGGTTTTTGACCTCTTCCCAAACTAAATTTTCCTACTCCTAGTTGCCCCAACCAGCCCTCCAACCAACATTCCTCCCCCACCAACCAAACTTCCATACTAATTCATTGAATTCTTTAGATATATTAGAGGTGTTGAAATGATGGAGTAGAGGAATAATGATAGTTATGAAAGGACTAATTTGACCAATACTAGTCTACAATGTGGGTTTATCCATTGATATCTCCACACAAATTTTTTTGTTTCAACTTCTCTAAGATGATCGTCCAATTTGAGACTTTGAGGGATTTTGGTGGTATTGAAGTTACTAGGTACTAAAAGGATGGCCAGTTGAATTCCATTAAGAACTCAAAAAATATTAACCAATGAATTCCAATAAGAATGTTGTTTGTTGCACTCACTCCTAGGCAGAAATATGCACACTAGCAACATTGTGATATTAAAGCGAAAGCTAGTGAACAAAAAAAACTACATATTTGAATAAAATAGGCAAGCACCATATATTACTAGATCAACCATTTCATGAGATATGCATATGGCCTAAGTTGGACATATCACCTCTTTGACATAACAAAGGCAATGTAGTAATATAATCTAATAATAATTAAGTTTGATTGTCCTATATCTCCAATTATATCCAGTTAAATATTTTTTATTACAAAAACTATGATAACTAGTTGTAAAAATCTTAAAGTAGATAAAAAGTATTATCAACATGACATAAAAATATTAGTTAGATTTAACTTAACTTACAACTATGTAATGTTTGGCTAAATTCAACTGGATTTATAGCTATAAAATATTTATTTAATATAGCAAGACTTTACAAAATGACATTATCACATACATTTCAACATTATGTGAATAGAAAAATACTATATAAATACTACATAACGCCACTTACAAGCTATTTTTTTTAGCTTTAATATACCAATTGGTTAGATTTAAATTAATTTACAACTGTGTTAATGTTTTTTTAAATTTAGCAAGGCTCTGAAAAAGGCCCTAATCCCATTTCTACCGTATGCAATTTTTTTTGGAAAAATATTACAATGCCATATACAAGCCATTTTTTTGAACTTCAACTCAAAGTACACGTGGTAATCCCTAGCAACATAAAAGTGGATTAATTAGCATTATGAATTATAGGAAACACAAGGAAAGTTCATAACAAGGGCAATTTCTTGATTAATGCATAACGTGGGAAATTCCCTTAAATATCCAGCCTTTATTTAAAATCAACTCCTTGATTAATCTGCATCTGCCAAAGCCTCGAGTCTGTTGCATATTATTTGACGTTCTTCTTTTGTAAGATCCACGTCTTCTCGCATCAACCGTTGCCTTGGATTTCTGATTTCATCATTTACATGGTGGCCTGTAACCTGCAAAACATGGAAAATAGATATTTCGTGATCAACCCTTCTACGGAATTATATGGTATTTAGTTAGCAAGGCTTTTAACAATTGAAAAGGAGAATTGCAGAGGCAACATAGAATACAACTGACACCAACTTTTTCTTGTAGGAAATGATCGATTTACTATCAATCTACAAAGATAATATATATCATATCATGCAAAGATGCTACAAAGAAAACACAGATAAAGATTGTTAAAATAATGAAGATATTATGCTTTATTAAACTCTATCAATTATTATAATTGAAACTATTGTAACATGCAATGTTGCTGGTTAGTATCTGCCTCTTATGAAAAACGTAATCAATAATTTTAAATATAATATAAATATATATACTTCAATAAAATTTTAAACTAACATAATATTAAAAACTAATACTTAATAAACTTCATATTACACTTGCTTACATCTTGTTCCTATCCATTTTTTATGCAACTACTTGCTTAAATTATGTTGGGTAGTTATACTTGGAGATAATGATTACATAATAAGTTTAGAGTTGTTTTAGGATTATGTTGAGAGAATATCTCTACCCCATATTCATATTTGGAATTAATTGGAACTCAATCCAACTATATATATGTATCATATTTGTGATTAAATGGGATGAAAAATAATTTTGGTGTGCAATTGGTTTTTCAAATTGGTATCAGAGCTCGTGTGGGCTGAATCCCTCACAGGAAGGCCCGTGATCATGAGTAGATCATGAGTAATGTAGAATAGTTGTAACAATATCAATTCTGTGTATAGTTTGTGTGAGAGTTGAAGGATCAGTAAACTGAGGAGAACCAATGGTTGGAGACACAAAAAAAACCAATGAAGAAAACTTCAAGATGACGCGGTAAGGGTCCAAGTAAGGCTGCGACACCTGTCAATTTCCACTAGAGTATTCTAATGATACATGCTCTCTGTTTTCCATTGAGATCAACAAGGCTGAGGTGAAAACTAGTGTACTTCTGGTGAAGCTATGACGATGGAGAGGCTCTCGGATTCGTTGCTCTTAGATTCTTCACAGATAACAACGACCATCGTCATGATTCTTTCGTATAATGGAAAAGTGGGATGATGATTACTTTGATAGCTTGCACATTTGACGTCTTTCCAGACTCATCTTGACTTCTCTTCCTTGGTGGACCATTCAACACATTATCTTTTGAGTTAGCAATTCTACTGTGATCAATTTGGCATTTAATGTTGTGAATGGATTGTTGAGGTAATGGCCCAACACAGTGTCCTGTTGTTGCGGCGATTTCTTGAAGAACGTCAAGCCTCTGTGGATTTTGAGAAGTGTATTCATAGGGGAAGAAAGACCATGTTGTTTTCATTATAATCTTCTTGCAAGTTTGAATTTGTTCGTTTAATTTTGTAACACAAGGCATTGAAACCAAAGGTACATGGAGTGAGGGGAGTCGTCATCCAAAATAGTATTACCTGGGGCAGATTGTATAACACATTAATTAAGAACTTTGGCTCTGAAGCGGGTGGATGTTTTCCTCTACAATTTGGCTCAATTCTTTTTTCTATTCTATGTTGTCATCCTAGCTGGAGGCATACATTTGAAAGGGAGAAGGACCTCAAAGATCCATGTGACTAACAATGAAGCTACGATATCTTCATGCTGGAAACAAGGACATTTAATTCATGGGAGGCTCTGCTCAATCTCAATCATTCCATGTTGGACTCTCAATTATTCGCATGTATGAGAGATCTAGATTGTGCACAGGAGATCATTAACATATATGTGTGAAATTTATTGAGTGATGTATTTTGAAGTATGCATTAGTGTTATTATTTGAGTTTGTAAAATTTTACATGATGAAGAACCAACAATAGAACAAAGTAATATAATTTAAATAAGTGGTTCTCGCTGTATAAGGTGCCACGAGAATATATAGTTGATTTGGTTATCTTTACCTTTTGTTATCAAGTTGATGGGTCGTGTAAAGCTAGGAATATCAGCTACAGGGTATCCTTATATGTTGCTATGTTTGTATGTGTAAAAGAAAGGTCAAGTTGTATGATCAAATTCTGAACACATTTAGTACCCAGACAACTATCTTAGATAACTGTCAGACACAGTGAGCTATGTTGTCTAACAGATGGGCGCTTGTCAATAGGATGGTTCATTACTTGGCTATTTTTTCTGACAGTTACAACAAGCTATGTAATTTGGCAAAATAAAATATGTAAATATTGTTGATCATGCTAGTTTATCAAAGATGGTAAGAGGCGTTTATGTTTTAAATGGAGGTCAAGTGACAATTTGAAGATGAGGTGGTGAAAAAAGAGTGGTGTTTGCAAGATTTCAGAGTGGATATGAGTGTTGATGAAGACTACCCATACAAAGATCAATTTTTGTTGTTGTAATATGTATTCTCTATATTGTAATTTGTGTTATTTTTAGTTTTGACATGTAAGCATTAAGGGAGAGACTTGGAGATAATGCTTACATGATAAGTTTAGAGTTGGTTTGGGTTTTTGTTGAGAGAATATTTTTACCCCATATTTAGATTTGGAATTAGTTGGATCTCAATCCAACTATATATATGTATCATATTTGTGATTGAATGGGGTGAAAAAATAATTTTGGTGTGCAATTGGTTTTTCAAATGTTTTCTACAGGGCACCATTGCTTGCTTAAATTATGGTGGACAACTAACTATCCACATGGCATTGTGTTGTGACTGCAATAATAATCATTATTATGACACTTGACGAATAGAATTTTTTTTAGATGTTTTATTTTTTAATATAATTTTTATATTTCACAATTCAAATTAAAACCACATAAACTTAAAAATCAACAATTAGGAAAAAAACGATTTACATTTTAAAAAATAAAAATAAAAATATTTTTATTTTTCAAAATATTCAGTTTAATATATATATTTTTTCAAAACTATAATAAACTTTAAAGAATCTGTTTAAGAATTTCAAAACTAATTGAAAGTCAAATCTTCTTGACATAAATAAAAAACAATATAACCTGCCTGAAATAATAATAATAATATAATAATAATAATATCACTGTTAAGCCAGACACCAAATTGGTGTATGGGACCCTTTTGTTTAGTGGGACAAAAGACTTGCCTCCATGTAGTGATTTGACTGCTGAAGTCTATAGAGGTGTACTTACACTACTCTACGGATTTGAACCCACAACCTCTTAAGAGAAAACACATGTTAAACCATTAAACCCACTCAAACTATAGATTAATATACTTCCTACGTAATTTGTGTTGAATAAACATTACAAGATGCTCACATCAATGACGGTTAACTAGCAGATTACAAAAAAGACTATTAACATTTATAAATAAAATTATCATACTGTATTTATAAGAGGCTTTTGAAATAAGGGCACAATGTGAATCCCAAAGTATTTTCGGAAATGTTTTTTAAATTTCATTTCAAAGACCTAGTCATGAAAGAAATATGATACCTCAATATAGTTGTTAACATGTCCATCTTTATTTCGTGGAGTTACCAACTCATCTGTATTGTATGTCCAATTCTCGTCAATGATATATTTGTACTCATAACGCCCTTCCTGCAAGAGATAGAGTAGATGTTAACACAAACAAAAGCCTGTATATTGAATCTTACAAGAAATTGAAAATAAATAATCTGTCGCTTCAACACTTGATATGTTGTCATTAAGTAGCTAGCTAACCAGTTATAGAGGTTGTCAGAAAGCAAATTAGCCTGGCGCTATATAACCAGAAATAGGAAACGATGTTGTCATTAAGTAGCTAGCTAACCAGTTATAGAGGTTGTCAGAAAGCAAATTAGCCTGGCGCTATATAACCAGAAATAGGAAACGACAGAACAAGAAACAGGGGTTAGAGGGAAACGCCTGCACTGTCACATAGGAGGTCCCAACGTTAATGAAAGATATAGAAACAATAATCCCCTGAAGGAACATAGGTTTTACTATAAAAATCCTTCTTCTCAAGTCCTCTTTTGTTGGTGGTTGAAATACTATTATTGCTAATGTAGGTGGGTCAATAATCTGAACTTTATCCATGTTTTGCACCATCTGCTTTCCTTTTTGAAATGGCTAGTGGTATAAATAAGGGGGCTAAAGTCTATAAACCCCAAGATATGAGAAACTTGGCACTTTCCTTTTAGGTAAGGAGAACACGAATTGATGAAGCCCTTGATCCAATCTGAAGTGAGTGGTCTAGGGAAGGTTGCTCAATTGGTATGGATGGATGATGCTAGAAATAAGCTTTTGTTTAACATCATGAAATGACTGTCCCCAGGATAACATTTTTTGAAGTCTGTAGATTGCAAATTGAAGGAGAAGAACGCTATATTTCTGTCAAGGATTCATTTTGAGGCCATGGAGAATGGCCCTTCTCATGGTATGCAGGTGATTACTGCCATAGCACTTGTTATTCCTGTCTCGATTGGACAAAATAAGTACAATAATATCTATTGGACACCTTGTGCACATTCAATAAACAATGTGCTGGAGGGCATTATGTCTACGTTGCACCTTTCTTTGCTGAGTGTCTTGAAAATTCAAATATTTCTATGCTACAATCGCTAGGCCCAATTTATTGTGCTGAGATGCTTGTTAGTATCTACATCCTAGGTAGAAGTGTGACTTCTGTACCGCTGATGTGGCACAGGTCAATTTTAAAATACATTTAAATAACAAAAATAGCAATACTTAATGTTTGGCTTCAACAAATTAAACAAAATAATGCATATAGATAAAAATCTGCAGCTTGCAAGATTTTCTCTATAAAGGATTAGACTCCACTATGCACAACAATAAAGTGTAAAGAAAATAAACTTAAGATTTTCATGCTGCATGTTATTAATGTAATCACTATAATGACAAGGATTTACATGTTATGTTAATATGTGTGCATTTACATGAAAACGTGTTATTAATGCATGGATTTACATGAAAAGGATATAATGTAAATATATTAACTCAAAAAAGATGATATAATGTATAATGGCATAATGTAAATATAGATAAGGATATAATGAAAGTTCATTAACTCAAAAAGAAGTGTATACTGTATGTTGAGATTTACATGAAAACTGTAATGTATGGGTATAATGATGGATGTAGATTTGCAGGCTTGATCAAGATTTTGGAGTTTTCTTTTGAGTCTTCTTCAAATAGCACATATCCTCAAGTTGGAACCAGTTGTTACCCCTCATATTGTATGAGGGGAAATCTTGTGATTTTCATCATGTGACAAATCTCTTAGTATGAGCACTACCCTTCTAGTGGCATGATGTCAAGTTCTCACTTGATGTGAGCACTTCATATTGGTTTGTCAAAGCACATATGTCAGAGATCTTGCTGCATGATGGTCTTCCTTGCATAGCAGATATGCCCACCATTGATGATTTCATGATGGATATTAGCATGGATCAGTTGGTTTTGGTCCATGGATGATATTGTACACATGATGAGAGCACCTTAGTGCCCTGCTTATCTATGATAATATTATGATGACACTTGTTGTAATGGACACTGTCATATCTTGTATTCTTGCACATGTATCGCAATGTTGCTCCATGTACTGGTCATAACCATGGTGAACATTGGTGTGATCTGAGAATGAATCATTACACTCTAAATTCTTGTCTTTTCCTTTGTTGTGCCATGGAGGGTCATACTATTCTTTTAGATAATTGTTCACTTTTGAGTCAAGTTGTACTACTAGAGACCTAGGTAGGTGTAGCATGTTTGTTATACCATTTTTCACACCTTTGTTATCTTTCCATCACTTCCATACACACTCATCACTTTCCCCCTCATTGTTGGCATATTTGTCATATGACAAGGTCCAAAGTAAACAAATCCCATGTATGAAAAGCCTATCTAAAGTCAAAAGAGTTAAAAAGCTCAAGGCTGATGTAGTTAGAATAAAATGCTAAATCAAGGTTACATGGGAGTGGGAGCATAAGCAAGTGCGGGAGCGACAATTTCAGAAGCTCTTGGTTTGGGAGTGATTTGGGGAGCGAATTTTTATATAATATATATATTTTTATATTTTGATGCATATATGTCAACAAAAGCTTGTAGAATGATGAATTAGATATAAAAATCATAAAAACATGGATTGAACCATATAACATCAATCATCTAGAAGTTATAATCTTCATCAACTATGTCCACAAGTTAGTAACATACAACATATTGAGTCTCAAGATTCATCAATTTTAAAGTTTCAAGCTTTCAAAATTCAAAATATAACATTTATCATCATTGATCACAAAAGTTGTTCTTGTAAGCTAAGTGTAACCATTACAACAAAGAATATCTAACATGAAATGAAACAAATTTCAACTTTCACGAAGCATCATATTCATAATTCATTACCAATGAGTTATAATTGCCAACTTCAAACTTCAAACTTAAATTGTCATATATTGTTTACAAAAAATATCATAATAAATATGAAAGAGTCAACAGTTATTAAAACTACTAGAAACTAAAAAAGACAAGTAAATCTATTATCTATTGCTAATTCTTGGGCTTCTTGCCACGAGAAATGTCTAATTTATGCGCAGTTTGTGGTATTGGTGGTCTTCTAGGAGTCTCCTCCCGCATAATTACACAACCAAAACCAGAAGGCACATGCCCTCCACGCGAGGATGTAGATGGAGGCGACGACAACAAAGGAACAGAAGTTGGAACTCGAGCACTAGCACTACTACTGGATGGGGGTGGCATGGTTGTTGTTGCTTCATCATCATCTCTCAAAAGTTCTGCTTCCAATTCTTCAAGATGTATAGTGCCATCCTCCAAATTATCGTCCTCTAGGTGGTTGTCCCAAATTTTATATGTTCGATCCTCATAAGCTTGATCACAATAATGACTCAAAAACCTCAAGTTGTAGTGCACATAAACCAAGCTTTCTACCCGGTTTTCATTGAGTTTGTTTCTTCTCACATTATGTATGAAGCTGTAGGTGCTTCAACACCTTCTATAGAAGAAGTATTTACAACCTGTGAGAGAACATTTTTTGCGAATTTTGGCAAAAGTCCCATGCCGCCATATGCTTCCTAACATGTGAGAGCATCAAATTTGTCTCTATCTTCCATGGCATGCAAAGAACCAAACAAACCAATGCAATTGACATATTTGCCTAATTCAAGACGCAGATTAGCACACTCCTCCCTATCAAGGACAAGCTTGTCTAATGTCTTCATATATCCCTCTTGCACCTCTGGATCTGTATGGGGTTTGGCACTAACCCCACCCCCAGGTGCAGGTTGGACCAACCAAGATGGAGAGTAGTATTTTGGTATAAGGATATACACCAAGGCATGTAGTGGAACATTAATTTTATTCCACCGTGTACACACACAATTGTGAATCATTGTATACAAGTTGGGATCATTTTCTTGAACAATATCTTTTATTTGCCCCAACATGGTATCCATCTGCTCATACACCTCCCCAATCATTGGTTTATCTGTATCTGCAAAAAGAAATCATGCTATAAATGGGCTTGATGAATTGCAATACTTGCCTCACACGTGCCCAAAACAGACCATCAAGAGTAGTCTCCTCCGCTTGTTCAAAACCTTGCTTGTCAACTGCATTTGTAGCCTTGTCCTTTAATACATGCCAGTGTGGACTTGATACCATGCTAGCCAATGACTCTCTTACCTTCAAAATGCGTCTGAAGGTGAGGTAATAGCTAGCAAATCTAGTATTCGCAATTCAGCAACTCCAATCTTGAGTGACTGTGGAAAATCCCATGGGTATTGCTATGATTTGTAATAAATTTTATCATTTGTTTGCCTCACTTGTACAAATCACCAATCCATTTGTATTGTTGGTTTTTGTTCTTAATAATATCATGCATCAAAAGGTTCATTGTGTGAACCAAACACCCAGACCAAAATATGTTGAGGTATTTATCCTCAATAATTTCTCCCGCTGTCTTACAATTAGCAGCATTATCAGTGACGACTTGGATGACATTGTATGGTCCAATACGTTCAATTGTTTCAAGTAATGGTACTGCAATGTTGATGCCGGTCTCGAACTTCTCTGAGTAATCATATGCTGAAAGGAAGATGGCACCACTAACAGACACAACAAGAACACTTATCAATGGATTGCCTTTTACATTTGTCCATCCATTAGATACAATGGACACCCCATGCTCAGTTCAACAATTTGTCATTCTACTCAAAGAATGTGATATTTTTGCTTTTTCATGATCAAGTCCAACAGTTCTAGCCTTGTCATACCCAGGGCTCTTGTATCCTTTAGGGGCATCATTTATGGAAGAAACCATTTCATGCCAATAAGGCAAGTGAAGGACATTGAATGGTATCCCACATGCATAGAGAAACCGGTAAATTTTTGAATCCACATCATTCCTACAACCTTCGTCAAGGAAATTTGATATGGTTCTATGCCTTGAAGAGACGTTTGTTCCTGTGCTACCATATCCACTACCATGGGAGGATGCTGAAGGAATTCTTTGTGCATGTGATTGTGAGCTATGTTCAAAGAACCCCTTTGATTTTTTAGATTTGTATTGGGAGATAGCTAGAACGGAGTGGGCGGGGATCAGAGTGATATCCCCTTCCCTGAGCAGTTGTCATGGTGCCTGTACAATCCGAGCGACAACAACCCCTTTAGAAGTCCTCATATAGACGTCTCTCTACTCTCCTAGTGTGACACTCGAAGTTCACCAATGGTAGAGGTGGAATTCGCGGTTGGGAATCCCTCGTGCTAAACAACACCAGTTGACTAGGCTAAACAACGTAAGAAAACTCATATTCAAAAGTTAAATTGTCAAAAAATGCAAATGAAGGCCTCTTCTCCTTGTTTATAATTGTTGGCCTCCTCTCCCTTGGTGGCCCCCACTTTTTCTCTCTTAGTTCCCACCCCCTCCTCTTTCTCTCTCCTCCAAGAGTGCGAGTTCCCTTCTTGGGCCAAATTTCTCTCTCTTGTGGGACCCACCTTCCACTAGAGTTGCAATTGTCGCTTTTTCCTCCGAAGTCCCAATGCTCTAATTGCCTCCTCTTCCAAAAATCATCTCTAATGCAAAAAATCAAAATTAGGGATATTACATCAGCCTCTTGCTCTTTCCTCAGAAACTTTGGTTTGCTACCCAACTGTAATATTCCTAGTGGAAATTTTACAATGAACAAAGACATGCAAATATAATAACACAGAAATTTTCATAAAATGCATACACATAAATAAAAAATTTCTCCAAATCCACAATTTGGCCAAATTATATTAATAATATTTTTTGTGGTACAAATGAGTAGGAGAAAGTGCACCTGGGCTTGCACAAGGCAAGCTAAAAGCACCACATGATGAATACAAGAAAGCCCAACGACTGCAATAACCAATCCTCTAGAAAATTGCGCTGCTGCTCCAAAACTACATTCTTTCCTGACTTCAACCCCTAATTTTCCCACTCTAGAGTGCCCAAAAAAATCTAGGAATTTGGGATTGTGATACTTGGCCAAAACCCAGAAAAACGCAGAAAGGGTTTCCCTTGATTCCAACCTTCAAAAATTGACCCTTCACAGCTTGGCCCTCCTCCAATTTCGAATTTTGTTATTGTGACTGATCCTGTCAACCTCTACTCTCCCAACTCTAGAAATCCTCCTCAAATGGCCCTCCAAATGATCTCCCAGCACCCCAACTCCAAAATCCCCTGGATAATGCTGCCCCAAAGAGTCTCACTCCAATCACTGCGCAGTCATGGAGGAGATGACGCAGTCCCACGAATGATGAAGTAAGAGCTACGTGTAGGCTAGCTCTCTTGTCTGTAGCTGACCTTACACTCCTGAAAATGATGAAAGGATGCTCCTATAGCTTCTTCGGACAATTTTCCTACAACACTGCTCCACAAATAACTAGTGAATTCTCCCTCTAGAGAGTGGTGGCTCCTGGACTACGTGTTCTGCCCCAGAAATGCATATCACCTGTATCTGATGCTTCTTCTGGTCTCGGTGATGAAGGAAAGCCTTCCTTGGGTGGCACTTGAAGTCCACCGAAGAAAGGTTGAGCTTCTTTCCTTGGGAAGCTCTTGTGCTATATAGCACAATATTGGCTCCACTGAATAGCTAAGGAAAATTCGATTTTCAAATAGACAAAGGACCCCTATTGCTCCCTCATTCCTTCCTTTTATAAGTGTTGGCCATGCATTCCTTGTGGGTCCCTCCACAAATTCTATTTGCCTCAAGGAATTCAAATTCCTTCCTCCCAAGTGCGTATTTCATGTGGGCCCCATATTCCACTAACATGCAAATAAAGCATTTCATCTATGTTTTCCACCAAAATTTGCCTTGAGCTAGTATTAACCAAAATTGTCAAAATTTATTTTCCAAACATTAGGAAAATTTAGGAAGGAACATTACAGTCCTCCACTCCCGGATGTTGCTTGACCCCAAGCAACTGTAAAACTGGAGGCTGTAAATTCTGCTCATTCTCCCATGTACCGTCCTCCTCCGGTAAATCTTTCCACTTGACCAAATGCTCCCTGACCACCCTGTTTCTCAACTTCCTCTCTCGGGTCTCTAGTATAAGCTTTGGTGTCAAGATCAAGTGCCCTTCATCATCCAACGGAGGCAACTCAGTTGCTCTACGACCTGCAGTCCCAATGCCTTTTTCAGGCATAAAATATGGAACACGTTGTGAATCCTGACCACCTGGTAGGGCCCATAGAAGTGGGGCCACAATTTTTCTACACCCTTCTGCTTGAGTGAAGACTGTCTGTACGACTGCAAGTGTAGGTAGACCAAGTCCCCTACTTCAAACTGTCTTTCCAACCTGTGCTTATTAGCATATATCTTTTGTTGATTTTGGGCTACCTACAAATTGTTCCTAAGAGACCGAAGAATCTCCTGGCTCTCTTGAACCTAGTCCATGACCCCTTGGGCCCTGCTATCTCCAAACACCATATTAGAAAAAGTAAGAGAATTGTACCCATAAAGAACTTAGAAAGGGGACATACCAATGGACATATGATAAATTGTGTTGTAGCAGAACTCCCCGAGATGTAGCCACTTGACCCACAATCTTTGTCGCCCAGTCACGTAGTTCGCAGGTACCCTTCCAACCATTTGTTCACAATCTTCGTCTGCCCATCAGTTTGGGGGTGATAGCTAGTGCTGGGTGTAAGCTCTGTCCCCATTGGCCAGAACAACTCTTGCCAAAAAGCCCCCATAAATCTGTTGTCCCTATCACTCATAATGGTCTTGGGAAGACCATGCAACCGGAAAAGCTCCCAAAAGAACAACTTAGCCACCTTGGAGGCTGCAGATCTCGATGAAATAACAAAGAAGTGGGCAAACTTGGTCAATCTGTCGACCACCACATAGATGCAAGCCTGCCCCTGCACAACTGCTAGCCTGGTGATGAAGTCCATGGATACACTCTCCCACTTCCTCTCTAGAATGGGAAGTGGTTTTAGCAAACCGGCCGGGTGGGTTAGCTCCACCTTGTTCTTCTAGCAATCCATGCACTCCCTCACGTGCTTCAAAACATCTCCCTTGAGCCCCTGTGAAGAGAATCTCTCCCTGACAGCACGATATGTCTTGAGGAAGCCTGGGTGCCCTACTAGTGGGGAATCATGGGCTACTTGCATGATCCTCTCCTTCAGCTGAGATACTGGCACCAGATAGATCCAGTCCTTGTAATAAACCACATCGTCCATCACCCGGAATCAGTCATCCCTGTGTGTACCATCCAAAATATCACAAGCCTACCTGTCCTTGGAGTACTCAACCAATAGTTGAGCCTTCCAATCCTGCGTGACATCCATCAAAGACAGCGTTGCTAGTCTCCTAGAGAGGGCATCTGCATCCACATTGTATTTTCCCTTCACATACTCAATCTCAAAATCGTAAGCCTGGAGCTCACTCACCCATTTTTGTTGCCTCTCCTCTAATGACTGCTACTCAAGGAGGAATCCAAGATTGTTGTGATTAGTCTTCACTTTGAACCGGCTGCCCACTAGGTACTGTTTGAATTTGGCCAGTGCATGCATCACTGCCAACATCTCCTTATCGTACATAGAGTACAACCGCTCATGAGGTAACAGTTTCCTGCTTTCAAATGCAATAAGATGACCCCCCTGTGTCAAAATGGCTCCAACCCCTTCACTGGAGGCATCACACTCCAACACAAAAGGCTGTGTGAAATCCGGCAAGTCTAAGACTGGGCAGCTGCTTATGACTCTCTTGAGGTGCTCGAAAGCCTCCTTTGCCACCTGCGTCCACTCAAAAGCTCCCCTCTTCGTCAAATACATAAGACGTGCTGCAAGCTGTGAGAATCCTCTCACAAATCTCTTGTAATATGTACAAATGTCCAGGAACCCCTCAACTCCGTCATGTTCCTAGGTGTGGGCCAATCCAGTATAGCCCAAATCTTCTCCTGATGCACCTTCACTCCATCTTCCCCAATCACATGCCCCAGGTACAACATCTCCGTTAGTCCAAACTCACATTTGGACATCTTCGCATACAACTACTGCTCCTCAAGTATGCAAAGCACTTCCTCTAGATGTTGAAGGTGCTCCTCGCATGTCCTACTATAAATGAGTATGTCATCGAAGAAAACTAGAACAAAGCATCTCCGCTGCCCACAGAACACATGGTTCATACAAGACTGGAATGTAGTTGGAGCG
Source organism: Pinus taeda (assembly GCA_000404065.3). Classification (NCBI taxonomy): domain Eukaryota; kingdom Viridiplantae; phylum Streptophyta; class Pinopsida; order Pinales; family Pinaceae; genus Pinus; species Pinus taeda. Next base: position 116,654 of record APFE031081931.1, on the reverse strand, counting down.
TTGGTTAGCCCAAAGGGCATCACCAAGAACTTGAAATGTCCATAATGGCAGCGAAAAGCAGTCTTCGAGATATCTTGCTCCCTCATGCGGATTTGGTGATACCCTGATCGTAGATCTATTTTATAGAAGTATTTAGCTCCTCTAAGCTTGTCCATGAAATCATCTATGTGTGGAATGGGGTGTCTGTTCTTCAAGGTCTTCTTATTGAGGGCTCAGTAGTCGATCACATGCACAATGTCCCATCTTTCTTCTTCAGCAGCACCACAGAAGAAGCAAATGGGCTCGAGCTAGGTCTGATGTGTCCCAAACTCAACAACTCTTGAATGGCCCGCTCTATCTCATCCTTATAGGCCTTTGGGTGCCTATGAGGGGTGGTGATGAATGCGTTCATCCCCTCCTCCAGCTCAATGGTGTGCTCAAATCCACAGTCTGGAGGTCTACCTGGTGGAACCTCCCCCAAAACCCCCTGGTGCCTCTCCAACAGGGCTAGTATATCTGGGTGTGTTGCCTGCACCTGTGTCCCTGCCTCAGAAATCGCAACTCAACTACCCACTCCACATCTCCATGTTGTAAATTTGCCTCAATCCGGTGGGCTGAAACTATCTGCGAGGGATAAGAGTGCATTCTCCTCAGCAATACAAGTTTCCCATCTGACCCCTTGAACTCCATATTTAGCTTCTGCCAATCAGTAGTGACCTTCCCCAACGCGTACAACCACTGGACACCCAACACCACATTGGTGTCTGGGACATCAACCACAAAGAAATGATTAATGAGTGAGTAGTTTCCCATCTTCAATGTTAGCCTAGGGACATACTTAGTACACTGCATGGTCTAGTCTTTGGGTACCAAAATGGAGAACCCCTCAAATGTAGTTGTCTGGATGCCCCTACACTCCACCATCTGGGCATCAATGAAATTGTGGGTGGCCCCACTATCAACCAGGACTGACACACGTTGCCCCTGTATGGTCCCCCTGATCTTGAGTGTCAGATACTTCGGCACACCCCGAAGTGAAGTAAGGACTCCCCTAGTTGGTGGTGGTGGTCCTCCCTCATCCCCTGGCTCCCCTACGGTCTCAGCCTCCTCCTCCTCCGGCTCACTATCTGAGAACACCTCAATGAAATGGGCCTTGCCCTTGTGCGCTTGTGCCATGGTGCTTAAGGCTCCTGGAACATGAAGCACAACCTCCTCCTCTGAAGATCCTCTGGGTCTCATCATCTAGCTGGCCACGCCCTCCATCCCTCTACAGTGGCCTGGTGTCTCGGTCCCCTTCTGGTGCCATGGGTCTAGAGGGAAGAAAAGCCCAGGTCTTGGGCACTGCATCAATCATGTCCCGGGTCCTGGAGATAGCATCCAGAAGTGTAGTGGGTTGTAAGCCCTCACCCAACCATGCAAAGGCTCAGCAAGCCCCTCCACAAATATCATAATCAGCTAGGCCTCTGAAATGTCAATCACCATCACTGCCAATCTCTGGAACTCCGTAATGTACACCTTTGCACTGCCAGTGTGCTTTAGATGGGCTAACTCCCTGAAATGCAACTTTGGGTCCTTCCTCTCAAACCTCTCCAGTAGCCTCCAGGTGAACTCTATGTAGGTGGTGATATGGATGTGCCCCAATGTGATCAATCTATGATACCACCACTCCTGGGCATCTCCTTCCAATTGAAGAGTAGCAAATCGTATGGCATCAGCTTCCCGCATGGGGTTCAAATGGAAGTATGTGTCTAGCTTTTGGATCAATGCCCTGGCTGAACTCTTCGCTGACCCATCAAATTTCGGAAGTGTAACCTTGCCTGCTAACTTCTGCACATCATGGTTGGATGTTCCCCCTCTATAGTGGGTTCCAGCTTGTAATATCCCTAAACTGCAATATCCCTCAAACCACATCAAAACTCCAACCAAATACGTGCAAATAATATAATAACCCAAAGATGACAAAATAACAACATATAACAATGTAGACAGGAAATATAGCAGATACTCAAAAATGCAGCATGAAATGCTAAGCCATTTTATTATACTGGGCAATAAAATGAGTACAGGAGGTGATTAGAAAGATGGCACCTCGACTTGCACAAGGAAAGTGAAGAAATACTCTTAGAATAACAAAGAATGGCCTCTGTGTGTGGATGCTGCTGGAAAAATTGACGTGCTGCTTCTGCTGCTAGAAAACAAATGATGCTTTGGGGTTGCTCCTCTCCTCGGAAAATGCTGAAACTCTGGAATCGGGCTCTACTCAAGAAACCCAGAAAAACCCAGAAAGCTTTCCTAGAATAGCCGACCCCCAAAAATCACCCCCTTGGGGATCTGCGCAGTTCCTCAATGCTCTGCGCTGCCACTGAAGAAACCCCTCTAGAACTCTGCCTGAAACATTGCCAAAAATCCTCCAATAGGCAAGGGTGGGTCCCTTGCTCAATCACCCAGCATAAATCCTCCTACAAAAACCCCAATACAACACTACTGCTAGAAAGAACTGCGTCCCTCTCCCAGTGTTGCGCAGTCCTCCAGAAAGCTGATGAAACTGCCACTGAAATGCTAATAAACTACTGCTGAAATGCCAATGGAAATACCTTTCCTGAGCAAGCACTCAAAGTCCCCCGGGGCTAAGGGTGAGATCTTCGAACGGAGACACTCAATGCACTAAACAGTGCTGTAGACCAACTAAACAGCAATGTGCTTAGAAGTCGAAACGACTAGCTCAAAATGCACATAACTGAATGATCAAAATGAGGGGGTTCCTCTCTCTTTTATAGCCTTTGCCTCTCTCAATCCCAAGGCTCACCTCCTCCTGCGTGATTCCCCTCTTGCCACGTGTTCCTTTCCTCCTGTGCAGTTCCTCCATGTGTCTGCGTGGGCTACATTTCTGTGTCCCCCTTTGGCCCCCTTGGCTCCCCTTTAAGTCACAATGTTGTGCTACTAGGAAGTCACTTTTTATTCCAAAAATGAGTTATGTCCCCCTTCCTCACTTTTTTTTACAAATAACTATAGAAGGCAAAAATCAAACAAAATCGAATATTCCAATTAGCCATGGCTACTTAGGAATATTACAGTCTCCCCCGGCAAAATGTTGCTTATCCTCAAGCAACTGAAGTGATGGATGCTGTAAGATCTTCTCACTCTCCCAAGTGGCATCCTCATCCGAAAAATTTTCCACCTCACAAAGAATTCTCGGACCATCCTGCTTCGCAGCTACCTCTCCCTGGTATCAATGATAGCCTCCAGCTGCAATACCAAATGCCCCTCATCATCCATGTGTGGTAACCCATCTGTCACTGCACCTGCTGCCCCAATGACTTTTTCAGGCATGATACATGAAAAATGTTATGAATCTTGTTGCCTTGGGGCAGCTCCAATTCATGCAACCTGTCCAATCCTGCGTATCACCCTGTATGGCCCATAAAAGCGGGGCTTGAGCTTCTCAGTCCCCTTCTGCTTCAGTGACGACTGTCGGTATGGCTGTAATCATAGGTAGACCATGTCCCCTACCTCAAACTGCCTCTCCACCCGACCCCTGTTGGCATACAACTTCTGCTGGTTCTGTGTTGTAGCCATGTTATCCTTGAGAGCTCAGAGCATATCCTGACTCTCTTGGATCCAAATCTTGGCTCTAGGAGCCTTGCTATCACCAAAGATCACGTCAACAAAAGATAAAGGATGATACCCATATAAGGCATAGAATGGTGACATACCAATGGACATGTGATGTGAAGTATTGTAGCAATACTCGCCCAGATGCAGCCACTTCAGCCATGCTCGCTGCTACCACTGACATATTTACGCAAGTAGCCCTCCAACCACTTGTTAACTATCTCTGTTTGCCCGTTTGTCTGTGGGTGATAACTGGTACTCGGTGTCAACTTTGTCCCCACCAACCGGAAAAGCTCCTCCCAAAACCCGCCCATGAAACGGTTGTCCCTATCATTGACGATGGTCTTAGGAAGACCGTGTGGCCTGAAGATCTCTCTAAAGAACAACTCGGCCAACTGTGCTGCTGTATAGTGTGCGGATATGGCAAAAAAATGTGTGTACTTTGTTAGTCAATCAACGACGACAAAGATACAATCCTTGCCCTATACCATGGGCAACCCTGTGATGAAGTCCATCGAGATACTCTCCCATTTCCCCTCCAGAATGGGAAGAGGTTGCAATAAACCCGTGGGATGGCTCATATCTTCCTTGTTTCTCTGGCAAACATCACACTCCCGGATGTGCTAGAGTATGTCCTCCTTGAGGCCCTTCCATGAGAAACTCTCTCTAATGGCCCTGTAGGTTTTGGTAAACACCTGATGTCCTGCCAAAGGTGAATCATGTGATGCCTGGAGTATCTTCTTCTTGAGCTAAGACCCCTTAGTCAAGAAGATCTAGTCCCTATAATAGATGATCTCATCGACCACCTTGTACCTGTCATTTGCCACCTGCCCATCTAGAACCTCACATGCAAACCTATCCTTGGAGTACTCTACTAAGAGTCGAGCCCTCCAATCTGTATCCAAGCTCATAAGAGACAACGTGGTTGGTTTACGTGAAAGGGCATCTGCTACCACGTTGTTCTTACCCTTGACATACTCAATGTCAAAGTCATATGCTTGGATCTTGCTGATCCACTTTTGTTGCCTCTCCTGTAGCTGCTTCTGCTCCAAAAAGAACTTGAGGCTGTTGTGATCAGTCCTCACCCTGAACCTGTTACCCACCAAATATTGCCGGTACTTAGCCAATGCATGCATGATGGCCAGCATCTCCTTGTCGTATATAGAATACAACCTCTCGTGCAGAAGGAGCTTCCGACTCTCAAAGGCTATAGGGTGACTTCCCTGCATCAACACTGCGCCGAGCCCCTCTCCTGACACATCACACTCCAAAACAAAGGGCTGCATAAAATTTGTCAATGCAAGCACTGGGCAACTGCTCATAACCTCCTTGAGCCTGTCAAAGGCTCGCTGCGCTGTATCCGACCAACTGAATGCTCCCTTCCTCGTCAAATCTGTCAAGGGTGCAGCAAGCTGTGAGAAACCTTTGACGAACTTTCGGTAGTAAGTACAAATGCCAATGAATCCTCAAAGTTTCGTCACATTTCTTGGCTCCGGCCATTCTCTGATGGCCCTGATCTTCTCCCCGTGGACTCTCACTCCGTTCGCTCCTATGATGTGTCCCAGATACAACATCTCCGTCAACCCAAACTCACACTTGGAGAGTTTGGCATAGAATTGTTGCTGCTGTAAGATATGCAATACCGTCTCAATGTGCTGGAGATGCTCCTCCCAAGTCCTGCTATAAATGAGAATGTCATCAAAGAACACCAACACAAACTTCCTCAGGTGACTACGGAAGATGTGATTCATGCAGGAGTGAAATGTAGTGGGGGCATTGGTTAGCCCAAAAGGCATCACCAAGAACTCAAAGTGCTCATAGTGACACCTGAAGGCGATCTTGGGAATGTCCTGCTCCCTCATGCGAATTTGATGGTACCCAAATCTCAAATCAATCTTTGAGAAGAATCGTGCTCCCCTCAACTCGTCCATCAACTCATCAATCCTGGGTATGGGGTACCTGTTCTTCAGGGTCTTCTTGTTTAGGGCCCAGTAGTCAATGCGCATCCTCAATGTACCGTCCTTCTTCACCAACACCATAGATGAAGCAAAAGGACTTGTGCTTGGTTGAATGTGCCCAAGAGCCAGCAACTCCTGGATAGCCCGCTCAATCTCGTCCCGATAGGCCTTGGGGTGCTTATAGGGGGTGGTGATCACTGCCTGGATGCCTTGCTCAAGCTCGATAGTGTGCTCAAACCCCTGATCTGGTGGTTGTCCTAGTGGAATCTCTCCAAACACTATGGCATATTGATCAAGGATGGACTGGATCTCTGGATGTACCGTCTGCCCTGTAGTCCCTGCCTTTGATGCCCGCAGCTCCACTGCCCACTCTATGTTTCCTTTCCGGAAGACTGCCTCCATCCGATGAGCCGACACAGTCTGAGGCGGATATGTGTGCTGCCCCCGTATCTTCTCATGCCTCCCTGTCTTCTCATCATCCCACTCCATCTCTAGGGTCTTCCAATCTGTTGTGACCTTCCCTAGAGTGATAAGCCACTGAACACCCAGTATCATGTTGTTGTCCGGGATATCGACCACGAAAAAGTGGTCAGTGAATGTGTAAGTGCCCATCGTCACTGAAAGCTCTGGAACATAACGAGCACACGTCATGGTCTGATCTCCTGGGACCAAGACTGAAACCCATCGAAGCTCTCTGTCTGAATACCTCTCCGCTCAACCATTTGTGCATCGATGAAGTTGTGGGTTGCCCAACTGTCAACCACCACTGATACCCGCTGGCCACGTACTGTCCCACGTACGCGTAGCGTTAGATACTTGGGTACTCCTCGCAGTGCTGCAAGGGCCCCTCTAGTAGGTGCAAAAGATGCACCACCTATGCTGGCGGTGGAGGTGGCAGAGGTCCCTGTATGGCATGGCTATCTCCTGCCTCCACATCATCCTCGTCATCCTCTTCTCCACTGCTCTCAGAGAAGACCTCAATAAAATGTGCTTTACCAGCAGCACATCTATGTCCTGGTGCCCACGGCTCCTGACATGTGAAGCACAATTGCTTCTTCTTCAGCTCCCTCTTGACATTGTCCTCGAGCTGTACTCGTCCTGGATTCCCCTTTGGAGGTGGAATCTTCCCATCCTTCCCCTTAAACTGAAAAGGTTGTCTTTGGGGGTAAGGTGTCCAAGTCCTGGGTAAGACATCCTGTAAGTCCCGGGTCCTGCTGATAGTGTCTTGGAGCGTGGCTGGTCTAGTGGATCGGACTAGACCCCGAAGTGGCTCTGATAACCCCTCAACATACATATAGACCCTCCATGCCATGGATAGGTTTGGCACCATCACGGAGACCCTCAAGAAATCTGCAATGTAGGTCTCTGGGCTCCCTGTCTGTTTGAGCCTCGTCAGCGCAACAAAATGCTGCTATGGATCCCTCCAATCAAATCGCTCCATCAATCTCCTAGTAAACTCCGCATATGTTGTCACTGTAGAGTGCCCAAGTGTAACCATCCTGTGAAACCACCAATCCTGGGCCTCGCCATCCAAATGCAATGTTGCCACCTTGATGGCCTCTGCCTCCGACATCTGGTTAAGCTGGAAATAAATGTCCAGCTTCTCCACCCAAGACTTTGTCGAACTGTTTGATGAGCCATCAAACGTAGGCAAGTGGAATCTACTAGCTGCACGGTGGGTGTCACCATCATGATAATGCCGGTATCCTTTGTGATGGTCGCGGGGTCTACTATCCCGCTGGAGCTGAACAAAGTCTCTGAATGAGAGAGCCTCCCTAAACTCCTGCCCATAGGCCTGGACCGCCTGGTACTCTACAAAATAATTACCCATATGACCGGGCTCTGCCTCCTGCTAGGCTCCGTCCCCCGTGTCTGCTCCTAAGAAAGTGGGCATGGTAGAGCGTGTAGGGGCGTGTGAGGCCACCTGTTGAGTAGTATCACGCTCCTCTGGCAAATGGTGGGATCCACCCGATCCCTCACCAACCTGGAAAACCCGTGGGCTCTCACGCTGTCTAGCCTCTACTGTTGTGAATCTCTGCCCCATCACCTCAATCTGCCTCGACAGATCCTGCACTAATTTGAGGAGCATATCCGCAAATCTCTTCCCGTCCTCGTCTGCCATCTACTCTACATCCGCCACAGGCTCTTTTTGTTCTGCGTCCACCATAGGCTCCTCCTATTCTGCATCCACCACAGGAACACAGTCTCCCTCCCTGTAGGTATTCTTCAACCTACGTCTAGTGCCTCTGTATCTTCTACCTCTGTAACAAATGTAGGGCTTTTTCCCCGGTATCATAGATTGCTAACTCCACAGGCTGAGCCAGATCTATCCTCTGATACCACTGTAATATCCCTAACCTGGAATATTCCTCAAACCCCAGCAAAAACTCCAACCAAATATGCGCAAATGATATAATAAACCCAAAATGACAAGATAACAGTGGTACAGCATATAATAGTGTAAACAGGAAATATAAGCAGATACTCGAGAAATGCAACGAGAAATGCTAAGCCATTTTATTATACTGAGCAATAAAATAAGTACAAGAGGTGATCAGACATATGGCACCTTGATTTGCACAAGGCAAGTGAAGAAATACTCTCAGAATAACAAGGAATGGCCTCTCTCTGAACAGCGTGGATGCTGCCGAAGAACTGCTATGCTGCTGCTAGAAAACAAATAATGATTTGGGGCTGCTCCCCTCCTCAGAAAATGTTGAAACTCTGGAATCGGGCTCTACTCAAAAACCTAGAAAAACTCAGAAAGCTTTCCTAGAATAGCCGACACCGAAAATCACCCCCTTGGGGATCTGTGTAGTCTCTCAATGCTCTGCACTACCACTGAAGAAACCCTCTAGAACTCTGCCTGAAACTCTACCAAAAATCTTCCAAGATGCAAGGGTTGGTCCCCCGCTCAATCACCCAGCATAAATCCTCCTGCAAAAATCCCAATCCAACACTGCTACCAAAAAGAACTGCGTCCCTCTCCCAGTGCTGCGCAATCCTCCAAAACGCTGCTAAAACTGTTGCTGGAATGCTGGTAAAACTACTGATAAGATGCCAAGGAAATACCTTGCCCGAGTAAGCACTCGAAGTCCCCCGGGGCTAAGGGTGAGATCTCCGAACGGAGACACTCAATGCACTAAACAATGTTGCAGACTAGCTAAACAGCCAACGTGCTCAAAAGTCGAAACGACTAGCTCAAAATGCACCTAACTGAATGATCCCAAATGAGGGGTCTCCTCTCTCTTTTATAACCTTTGCCTCTCTCAATCCCAAGGCTCACCTCTTCCTGCGTGGTTCCCCTATTGCCACGTGTTCCTTCCCTCCTGCGCAGTCTCTCCATGTGTCTGCATGGGCTCCATTTCTGCGTCCCCCTTTGGCCCCCTTGGCTCCCCTTGAAGTCACAACGTTGTGCTACTAGGAAGTGACCTTTTATTCTAAAAGTGAATTATGTCCCCGTCCTCACTTTTTTATTTACAAATAACTATAGAAGGCAAAAACTGAACAAAATTGAATATTCCAATTAGCCATGGCTAATTAGAAATATTACAGATTTGGCATGGATGAGATCAAGATGATCGAGATTGCTTCATGTGATGGACTACAGATTAGCAGGCTAGAGTCTTCATCGGATCGTGATGTTGCATATTTGACATTGGAGGGATTTGCACGAGTTGTATTTGATCCAGGAGGATGAGTGCTTGCAAGATTGAGCCAGTTGAGATCATGTAGACCCAGAGGGAATCTAGCTTCAAAGGGAGCAACCCTATGGAGGTATGGGATCTTCAGGTTCAGATGTGATGAGGCAAAGGCACAACCAAGATAGCAGGGTTCATTCTACAGAGTACGTTGCAGTGAAGGACGCCATGGGCTAGTGTCACTAGAGATGTTGATGGAGACTTCCTAGTGTTGGAAATAACTCCCTCGCTAACAGGGAGTGTTGAGATTTATAGCTTGGGAGGTACTCCAACACCTAGGGTTCGGAGATTGGCAGTTGGAGCGCCACAAGAGTGGCTTGTGGGCTTGAAACCCAAGCTTGCACCCATCGATGTCGAGGCCAAAATTATGAAGAGAATTTGGCATGTGAGTGATGGAGATGATAGGACACTCCGAGAGCAACCGGAGGCAATGAAAAACATCAAAATCCGACATGAAGAAATGGAAATGTTAATTTTTGAAGGTTAACATGGGTGAAGAAGACCTTAAGGTCAGGTCGGCTAGCACATTAAGGTGCCCTTTCAAGGGTTGTTATGTCACCCACATAAAATGTATATATAGAGGTCGAGTGGGAAGCTATGTCCACACATCCAAACTTCTAAGTGCATTCACACATGGATTAGCTCTGCGATTTTGCTGTGGATTTGACGCAAGAGCAAGAAGCAAGGAGGACGAGGTTTTGGAGAAAGTTCTCTCTGATTTTGCTGCAGACTTCTTGCAGACCTGGCCACAAATGTCTAAGGCTTGAATCAACCAGCAAGGAGGCTTGGAAGGTTGATTCTAAACTGTTTTGGGCAGTGGATTATTTTCCAGATCAGGCCGCGACTTTAGAGGTGAGTTTAAGGGTGATTTCTTGTGCTATTGTGTATAGTGTATCTCTGTCACAGGGCCACAGAATAGGGTTGTTGCTACAGTTGTGTGGGAGGACCTTTTGTGAAGGCCAAGAGGCTAGTTGAGGCCCTCTCTCTAGGCCGCATATGCCTAGGACTAAGCACAATAAAGATAGGGGTGTCTTCCATGAGTATTAGTATTGTTAAGCTTGTTGGTTGGTACAGGAGTGTTTGAGGGTAAGTTGAGGAGCAACCTCATACCCTAGAGTAGATTTTGTTGCCTATCTTTGGATAGCAAATAGAGCAACCATTTGGAAGAAGATCGCACGGTGTTGGAGCAATGGGTTAGGGCTAGTAGGGTTCCCTAACCAGTCTTCTAGAAGCACATAAATTAAGGCAAGGAGGCAGCAGCAGTACATTGTAGATGACTTCTTGATGATGGATGAATGTTAATTGGATGGGTGTCCTAGAAGAGGACAGTTTGAGGAGCTTGTTAGCAGCCACGAGGAAGGGTAATCCTAGTGTTTGGATGCCCTAATCAGTGTGTAGATGCTACAGCAAGGATTGGTCACTCGTGCTCTGTTGGAGGACAACATGAGAGTGGACCAAGTGTGGACAGTGGATTGGGCATTTATGGTCTGTTGGAGGGCAGTGTGACAAGTGCCCAAGTTGGAGCCCGGTGTGCAACATATTGATCGACTAAGGTGGTTGCTAGAATGGCAGAAGAAGAGCTCAAAGGTCTGAGTAGCCCTAGACTTGCTTTGTGAAGAAGGACATCTACAGTAGAAGTTGGGCAATCCTCCTAGCTAGTGTTCACAGATGGGAGAAGGACATCTTGCAGTGATAGGTGGCAGCCCTCTATGCCCTATGTTAGTCTTCATTGGAGCAGCGCAGGAAGACTATAATGGGGTAAAGTCCCTAAGTAGCTAAGCAGCGGCAGTGGGCAGTTGAGAGTTGTGAACAACTCGGCAGCAGTCTCAATGTGCTGATGCATTGATGGATAAACAATCAGCAAGAGAACAGATTGTTGAGTCGAGATTCAATGGCCAGATGTACTTGGATCATTGATAGAGGCATTGTTGCAGATCAGGAGTCGAAGGACCGGGTAGGTATAGGGTACGACCGAGAGGAGTTGTGATTGCATGCTAAATCAGCCAAATAGTCAGAATATCTTGTTGATGATAGATTGGTTGTCGATACACTAACACCAAGCCCCAGTTTTGTATTCTTGTACTTGTGGATATTTGAGGGCCATTATCCCTGCTACAAGAGCCCTAGACAATTGTATTATTCAGTTGGATTAATATAACAAAGTTGGGTTATTGTACATAATTTGTGTAAAAATTTGTGTATATTTTGTGTAGCAGTAGATTCACTGTTGTTTATATTTCACTATGCAAAGTAGACTTGTTGTGATACTTGGCTTGGTAGCGTCAATGATTTAAGATTCTATCCTAAACATCAGTATCGTGGAAAAACAACAAAAGACATAAGATATAGGCTCCCAACCAGGGCTAAAACCCCTCTTCTAAGGGAAAATCCAAAAACATCTCTTCTCCTCCTCTAGAACCAAATCAAATGAGATAACCAAGGCCTTTGACCAAACCAAAAGACCTTCCTCACTCCTCCACGTCAACCTCCCAAGATGAATAGACAAACTTCGATAGTCAACCCTAGTCAAACTGCTTCAATCCTGCAACAACTCAGATTTTCAGGCCTCCTACTTCATAATCTCGGCCCTGCTACACATTTGCAATTTCGACCCTCCTGCAGCAACCCAAAAACTCGCACGTGTGGCAGAAAAGATAGATTTTTTGCTCCTTTTTTCTTGACAAGTGTCTCCTTTGCTACTAGGTTTTTCTCCTTCTTTTCTTGGTATTTCGTTCTTCTTTCTTCCTCCTACAACTACAGATCAAACTTGCTTGGATGGATGGTCAAATGAGTTCGAGTAGCACTGCTATATATAGCCTTCTATGTGGTCGAATTTCCTTGATGAGGCCGACTTCACTGGAGGGCAGGCTTACTTGGTGGAGGAGGCATAAAATACAATTTTGACTCAAAAATAAATTTCTTTCTTGACATACAGAGCCCAAGAAGGGTTCATTACATGATGACAAAGATAAGGACTCATGACACTGTTGACACCTAATCTTTGGGATTAGGAAATTTATGTAAATAAAGTAAATAGAAAATAAAGAGATTAGGAATATGAAGAGACACTGGGAGGTGAAGCCCAAGCGTCTCTCCCTCCATATATATATCCATGAGCAATTTTAATGCAAAAACACAATTCGCATTGTGGAGTTACCTCCTGGTCTGACATGGTATCAGAGCTAGCTCCCAAAATTAGCCTTTATTTGTAACTCCCTTCTGCCATTTTTGTAGTCTTCTCCATTTCTACAATCTATCGGGAAAGTTTCCACCCTTATGCCTATTGAGGTACCATTCACTTCTGTTACATGATTGTTCTTGTTAGAAATATTTAGTATGTGTTGTGATTATTCAAGAATCCTTTTTGTGGGTGTGAAATTCAGTCGAAACTGCTAAGATAGTTTGTGATTTTTTTTGAATTGCTAAGCATTGAGATAGACTGCGCTCTGGTACCTCCCCGCACAGGTGACTCCTAACTGCGCTCCCACAGCATCGTTCGGTTGGCCTCCTGCAACAAGTCATACTCCTTCCTACCACCGGTCAACTCCAATCCACTCTCGACTGTTATGCTTTGGTTCCTCTCTCCACTGCGCAGTAGAAGTGGTTGAACGTTGCAACATACCACCGCTTACCATGCTCCTCCCACAAGTCCACATACGCCGACTATTCTCACCATTCCGCATATCCCATCCGCTGCCTCCACTCTCATATCACTGCGATACCAAGCTGCCTCTATACCATGCATGGTTAATACGTTGATAGTGTTAATAGCATTGGGCCATTATGTCAATAGCGTTAATAGTGTTGGCCCATTACGTTGATAGCGTTAATACTGCTGGCTCATTACGTTGATACTTTCCCCACATACTCCCTACCCCAAATACTCCCTGCCCCACATACTCCCTACCCCACATACCCCCTCACCCATATACCACCTACCCCAAATATTACCTTTGTCCCATATATATATCAGATTATAATTTTACACCAGAACTGCATTTTTTTTACCAATAGGAGTGCAAATTTTTTATATATTGGTAGCAGAGTATATTTTTTACACAGTGCATAGACTTTAAGATGCATTCATTCATATCTATTGTTGGAGTAGTTCTCTCTGGGAAAGAGAACTATCCTGAATGGTCACGGAAGATAAAACACGCTCTCATTTTCAATGAGTTGTGGAAAGGAGTTTGTGTAGGAGAAGGAGATGATGAACCTGCAAAGCCCATTTCAGATAAGGAGATCGCCATTTGGGAAAGCAAGAACAACAAGGCCTATGCCTTGATTGCAGCATCTATAAATGAAGAGGTGAGTCGCCATATTTCACCATTTTAAAATGCTTTTGAAGCCTTACAGAAGTTGAAGGAACTCTATGACTCACACTTTAAACTTGAAGTTGTCCAATTGATGATTAAATTATTCAGTCTTGAATTGAAAAATGATGACCCTCTTGCTTTAGCATTAGAAGTAAAATCTATTATGCGTGATATCAAAACCACTAGTGTTCAAATAGACATTCCTCTTGTAGCTTATGTCAAGGCACTATATCCCACCTATTCAAATTATCTTGAGTCATTGCAAGCAAGTGGAAACCTCAAGGAGATTACCATTGACTCCCTTGAAAAAAAGTTTGCTGAGAGAGAGAAGGCGTTTGGGAAGAAGACAGCTCCTCAGTATTAAGAAGTTGTGTGTCTTGCACATAGAGAGAAGAAGCATGCTCAAGATTCTTCTAGAGGAAGAGGTGGCCAAAGAGGAAGAGGAAGAAGAAATTTTAGAGGCACGGGGGCGGGCATTCCCAAGGAGAAAAGTCAAATCTTCATTGCATACATTGGAATAGAGATGGACACGATGCATCCACATATAAATTGCGTTGGGACAGAATTGAGCTGGAAAGAAATGAAGCCAAAGGTAAAGCCCATGACAAAGAGAAAGGTAAAGCACCCGAATCCACTCATTATGTTGTGGCACATTGTAATAATGGAGTAATTGAAGACTTGTTTAATGATTCACTTGCTTCTTGGAAAAATCATTGGTTGCTTGATTCAGGGGCAACTTGCCACATGACCTTTAGAAGAGATTTCTTGATGAATTCATTGACAATGTTGATGGAGCAGTATACTTTGTAGACAAATCAAGATTCAAAACTCAAGCCATTAGGGCTTGGCACCATCAGACTCAAATTGTCTGGTCTTCCAAACTTTCTTCTACATGATGTTTTATACCTCCTGGAGTTGAGGAGAAACTTGTTGTCCTTGGTCCACATCCGCCAGCAAGGACACTCCATTCATATGTTAGATGGCAAGGTTGAGGTCAGAAAAGCATCAGATCACTCACTTGTCATGACGAGGATAGAAGAAGAAAGACTTTTGAAGATGCAAGGTACCTCTGCTCGTGCACAAAACTTCTCATACAGTTCTCAATGCTCATTATGGTGAATGTACATTTCCATCAAGTCTTTTATGGCATGCTAGATTTGGACACTTGAATTATGACACCCTTTGTATGTTGAAGAAGAGTGGTGTTACTGGTTTGCCTACAATTCTCAGGAAACTTAAGCAATGTGATGCTTGTATTCTAGGAAAGCATAGCAAACAGTCTTTTCACGATTCACATTCCAGAGCACATAGAAAACTTGAACTCATTCGTTTAGATTTATGTGGCCCATGCATATTCCTTGTGCAAATGGAAATAAATATATGATGACATTTATTGATGACTACACCAAAATGTGTTGGGTTTACTTATTGAAGAACAAATCTAAGGTTTTTCAAACATTCAAGAACTTTCGAGCATGGATTCAAAATGATGCACAATCTCATATTGGCTCTATTTGCACTGATAATAGAGAAGAATACACTTCCAATGAATTTGAAAACTATCTTCGCCAGCATGGGATCAAACATCAAACAACAGTGCCTTATAATCCCCAACAGAACGGAGTAGCTGAAAGAATGAACAGGACAATTTTAAATATGGTACGTTCCATGATGTTTTTCAAGAATGTTAAACTAATGTTTTGGGTTGATGCAGTTCTATGTGTTGTGTATATAAAGAATAGGTGTCCATCTAATGCTATTAGAAACAAGACTTCTTATGAAATGTGGTATGGCCACATTCCTTCGAAAAAGCATCTCAAGGTCTTTGGTTCCACCCGTTATGCCTTGATACCAAAGGAACAAAGAAATGAACTTGGTGCAAGGAGTCGTAAGTGTATCTTGTTGGGGTATTCAAATACCTCCAAAGCATATTGTCTATATGATGAAGTTAATAAGAAGTCTGTTGTATCTAGAGAGGTTATCTTTCTTGAATCTTCCAAGGCTGACAATGTTGTTGAGCGGCAGCTTGATCGCTTAGATAGATTCGGACATGCAAACTCATTTCAAGAATTTGATAACCATATTCCACATCTTAAAGGGGGGATATTCTTATACTGGATCAATCTGTGGAATCTTCTTCTAAAGCACTCTCTCCCCCACATCAAGCTCCAGCCACTAATGATACTTTGAGTGATATGATTGACAGAATTGGGAGACAATCTTAACCTCAGCCCCAACTCAGTCAACTGAGCAGCCTCAGCCATCTTAGAATCATCCAAGTGGCTCCAGAGACACATACAAGACAGAGGGCTTATGAAAGCTTGAAAATTAAGTGGTCGGAATGTTGTCGAACCAGGACTAGAGCGTAGATCTCGTCGTCATGATCGCAACGGTGTGAACGGTTCGTCAATCCGAGCTCGTATGAGGGAGAACGAGCCAGTCAAAGTTCTGGTCAAAGTTGGGTTGTGGGCTAGGTTTAAATGTCCTACAATTTGACTGACCCCGTGGCATGAAACCTAGCTCTCGAAATCAATGGAAATTGTGGCCTCGTTAATTTACCCAACATCCCTTATTTTCTAAAGGTTGGAAAATCCCCTCTGTGTTTAATAAAATCAAAATATATATATTATATATATATATATTATATATATTTATATATTATGTGGTGGCAGCCACCACCCCAAAACACCATAATATAATTTATGTAAATTTGGCCGACGGGCATGACCCCTTCGGCCCCCAAACCTTACAAAAAATTAAACTAAAGTTTAGCTCGACAGCCATCACCCCGCTGAGCCCTCCCCCACCACTGTTACATGTTACATTAATTGGGTGGGCACGAGCCACCTCCAGTGGCCCACACCCCGAAACACCCCACCAAAACAATACAAGCGTAGTTATGTGAGGCCAGCGGGGATCGAACTTGCCCAGCCCATGTGGGTCGGCCCCCACCAGGTGGCCCCATGTGATACGGCCCAACAACCACCCATTAATACCATGAACCAACGTACCTCCGCTGCCATGGATTAACGCGCCATTCAATGCATATACCAATGGCCCATTCAAACATAACAAACTCTGTGCCATTTTGGTGACAGGGTATAACCATGCGCCCAAAAAAAAGTGTAATGTATTAAAATGGGAGGGGCGAGGTTTGACCACCCAACCCGTCCTCAACAACTTGTTATATTTACCATTGCGCCACAACCACCTTCTTGGTAGATCCGCCCTCCAAACCTTAAATGAACTTTCATTTGCACAGTGCGGGCAGATGGGGGAGGCTAGGAGCGCGCACACAAATCGATGCAGGCGGAACCATCACTGCTGTAGAAACAGGGAGCGGAACCATGATCTTTGAAATTTTCCCAAGGAGGTAATTTTTCTCCATGTCGGAATATAGTCAAGTTTATAGTCGTTTTTCACGGTTTTCCGTAGGGATTGCAATGGCAAGTTCAAATTCGCCTTTTGAGTTGCATATTTCCAGTCCACCCATGGAGCAGAATCTTTGAGGAATCTAAGGGGAATCTAAAAGATTCCTTAAGCCCCAGATTCTTAATTTCTCAGAATTCAAAAATTTGACAGTCGATTTTGCACTATTCGATGCCACAAATCTGATGGTGCATTCAGATTTTTCATTTGCTCATTCTATTCTTCAGCCACTTTTCTAAGTGGAACGCAGGTGTCAGCATTCATGTGCGATCAACGATTTCCATGCGATTGATGCCGTGAGATTGAGGGCACGAACAACTTCAGCAGTTTGACATCAACGTCTTCAGATGGCCCCTAGTTGTGAGGTATATGCAGTGTGTTCATGTACTTCTTTTGCTATGCATTGTGCTGCACATATCCCTGTTTGATGTTGATGAGGGATCTTGTTTATTACTTGTTTTCATGATTCCTGCTTGATGTGACGTGGAATAGTCTGTGATGTACTTGTTGTTATGATTCATCATGTGTTTTGGGATCCCTTTGTTGTATGTTGATGAGATACTCATGTTGTCGTCATGCATGTTTGCATTGAGATCCCTTTTATGCCATGTTGGCGGGATGCTCATCATGCATGAGTTTGTGTCATACTGATAGGAGTCTTTTTTCACTGAGAATTCCTTTAGTGGAACATCTCTTAGAGCCACTCCTGCGTGAGGGCATTTTCCTTGTTTGGTCGCGATATCATCTCTTGTGTGCATCATCACTATTGACATGCAGCGGCCTACACCATCCTGACAATGGGGCCCGGAGACGTAGTCCCTCCTGGACGAATTCCGTTATCAACGGCTTATATTTTCATGTGTTGATGATTGTCATGTTCCTCTTCTTTACAGCATGCAGATGTATTCATTTATGTTCTTTTACAAATGCAATTTAACACATCACGAAAGTAAAAGGTCTTGGAAGGGTCCTTCGTCACACCCGGAGCTGGATCAAGTGGTATCAGAGCGGTCTTTGCGTGGATGTGAATTGCAAGCGAGAATAATGGAACGTGCAGCGACAGAGGATGAAAAAGAGATGTACAAGACCATGCTCAAAATTTCCCAAGGAGTGGAAATAATGTATGAAACTCTACAAAAAGAGACAAAGGAAAAGGAGCGATTGCAGCTTCAGTTGCAAGCCACGGAAGAGGCCCTGGAAGAATTGAAGCACAAAAACCAAAATCTTCAAACAAAGAACGTTGAATTGAAGATGCGTCTACATGAAGAGAAAGAACAAAAACAGAGTTTGCTACAACAACTGCAAGCTAAGGACGAGGCCTTCGAAAAGTTGCAATGTGACCCATGTAAGGTAAAAAGTAGTTCTCCAAATTCACGTATGTGTCCTGAAGAAAATGGGGTATGAAGGAAAAGCCTTGGGCATTAATGGCCAAGGCATTGTCAACCCCATCAAAGTGGAGGAATTACCCCGTCAGATAGGACTTGGGTATGTCAGAAAGGAAGTTGGGGAATGCACCACGACAGCTAGCGAACCACCAACAACAGATGATGAGAAGTCCTCATCAGTTCTTTCCAAATCCACAGAGGAGGTAAAAGACGTTGATTTCCTTTCAGTTTCATCTTCACATAGTATGATTTTAGTTGGAGATGTGGAGATGCGAATTACAAGGACAAACATGAGGCTCCTTAACAGGACGAGGCACGAGGAGGAAAAAGAACTCGGTGTTGATAACCAAGGCATAACTCAACCATTGGAGGTTATGCAGAGACCTCAATTTGCAGGCTTGAGATACACCAAGGGAGAATGCTCGAAGGTGTCAGATGCTTCCGAGACATCATTGAAATCGTCGAGGAAAGAGAATGATGGGAACACATCCCCATCATCCCATGGTAGTGCCCATTGCAAGGAAGAAACTGAGGCAAGCTCTCATTGCCATACTTACACCAGAGACGACAAGGAAAGGTATAACTAAATTTGATATTCGAATGTTCATTTCGATTATAATCATGTTGTTAACGATGAACATAAAACATGGTATCGAAAAACATGTACCTTTTGTGGATTACATAACAATACATTTTCTAAGTGTTGGAAAAGAATAGCAGCACAAACAAAGAAGAGACGTGAAATACCCTCTCAACAACAGGGAAAGAAACATGTTAAGCAGATCTGGAGGAAGAAAACCTATTGCAGTCATTGCGACAGAAGTGGCCATCAAAGAGCCACTTGTTGGAGGCTCCATCCAGAGCAGCACCTTAAAGACAGAGTGTCGATGCATGAACTAGGTGAAGCAATTGTTCGACCATCAAATGCGCCATAAGGAGGCGACCCATTCACCTTGATAAGTGAAAAATGGTTTCTAGATATGTTAGCATTTCATGGTCATGCTTTTGTAAATCATTTGTTGCATTTCAAAATGTAAAAGTGATGATGTGTTTCCATCACTTGTTCAGCAACAATGATGCCTAGTCTTACTTTGAGTTGCATTTTACACTCTGAGAGTGATGTTGTGTTTCCATCACGTGTCAAAGAAACAATAGTGTTTGGCCTTATGATTGTAAATTTGTGTTGCAGTGATGATGTGTTTTCCATCACTTGGTGAAGCAACAATGATATGTTGGCCTTGTTTTCTTAGTTGGGGCATAGTGTCCATCTTGATGTAAACTTGACCACCGAGTATGTGTTATAAACTCATGGCAAGTGTGGGACGCTTGGGGCATTAGATGGTCATGAAATTCAAAGCATGTAATTTGCAAAACAATGTACTACCAGTTGTAGAGGTTGCAGGTGTTGGCTCATCGCTTAAGACTCTGAAGAACAAAGGTGAAGGAGATGGAAGCGAGACCTTTCAGGATGCTTGTGACGCAGACAAGGTACAGAGAAGTTGTAGATTATTTTTCATGCTTTTGGAGGACCAAAAGCTCCTCAGTAGGGAGGATTGATCCAGGTCGCTCCAGAGACACATACAAGACAAAGATGGCTTATGAAAGCTTGAAAATCAAAGTGGTCAGAATGTTCTCGAACCAAGACTAGAGCGTAAGATCTCATCGTCCTGATCGCGGCGGTGCAAATGATTGGTCAATCCGAGCTCGTATGAGGGAGAACAAGCCAGTCAAAGTTGGGTTGTGGGCCAGGTTTAAGTGTCCTACAATTTGACTAACCCCGAGCATGAATCCCAAAATCAATCGAAATTGTGGCCGCATTAATTTGCCCAATATCCCTTATTTTCTAAAGGTTGGAAAATCCCCTCTGTGTTTAATAAAATCAAAAAATATATATATTGTGGTAGCGGGCCACCACCCCCAAAACCACATTAATATAAATTTATGTAAATTTGGCCGACGGGCCATGACCCTCTTCGGCCCCCAAACCTTACAAAAAATTAAACTAAGGTTTGGCTCTGCGGCCATCACCCTGCTGAGCCCTCCCCCACCACTGTTACATGTTACATTAATTGGGGTGGGCACGGGCCACCTCCGGTGGACCCGGCCCACACCTCGAAACACCCCACCAAAACAATACAAGCGCAGTTATGTGAGGCCGGCGAGGATCGAACCTGCCCGGCCCACGTGGGTCGGCCGCCACCAGGCGGCCCCATGTGATACAGCCCAACAACCACCCATTATTACCATGAACCAACGTACCTCCACTACCATGGATTAACGCGCCATTAAATGAATATACCAAAGGCGCATTCAAACATAACAAACTCCACGCCATTTTGGTGACAGGGTATAACCATGCGCCCAAAAAAAAGGGTAATGTATTAAAATGGGAGGGGCGGGGTTTGACCACCCGACCCCTCCTCAACATCTTGTTATATTTACTATTGCGCCACAACCACCTTCTTGGTGGATCCACCCTCCAAACCTTTAATGAACTTTCATTTGCACAGTGCGGGCAAATGGAGGAGGCCAAGAGCGCGCATGCAAATCGATGCAAGTGGAACCATGATTATTGCAGAAATAGAGAGCGGAACCATGATCCTTGAAATTTTCCCAAGGAGGTAATTTTTCTCCATGTCGAAATATAATCAAGTTTATAGTCGTTTTTCACAGTTTTCCGCAAGGATCGTAATGGCGAGGTCAGATTCGCCTTTTGAGTTGCAGATTTCCAATCCACCCATGGAGCAGAATTTTTGAGGAATTTAGGGGCAATCTAAAAGATTCTTGGAGTCCCAGATTCTCAATTTCTCAAAATTCAAAAATTTGACAGTCCATTTTGCACTATTCGACGCCACAAATCTGATGGTGCGTTCAGATTTTTTATTTGCTCATTCTATTCTTCAACCACCTTTCTAAGTGGAATACAAGTGTCAGCGTTCATGTGCAAGCAGCCATTTCCACGCAATTGATGCCGTGACATAGAGGGCAAGAACAACTTCAGCAGTTTGACATCCGCTTCTTCAGATGGCCCCTAGTTGTGAGGTATATGCAGTGTATTCATGTACTTCTTTTGCTTTGCATTGTGCTGCACATACCCTATTTGATGTTGATGAGGGATCTTGTTTATTACTTGTTTTCATAATTCCTGCTTGATGTGACGCGGAATTGTCTATGTGATGTACTTGTTGTCATGATTCGTCATGTGTTTTGAAATCCCTTTGTTGTATGTTCATAGGATACTCATGTTGTCGTCATGCATGTTTGCATTGAGATCCCTTTTATGCCATGTTGGCGGGATGCTCATCATGCATGAGTTTGTGTCATACTGATAGGAGTCTTTTTTCACTGAGAATTCTTATAGTGGAACATCTCTTAGAGCCACTCTTGCATGAGGGCATTTTCCTTGTATGGTCGCGACATCATCTCTTGTGTACATCATCACTATTGACAACACTTAATGCAGTGGGCTACACCATCTTGACACCGAGGCCCGGAGACGTAGTCCCTCCTGGACGAACTCCGCTATCAACGGCTTATGTTTTCATGTGTTGATGATTGTCATTTTTCTCTTCTTTACAGCATGCAGATGTATTCATTTATGTTCTTTTAAAAATGCAATTTAACACATCATGAAAGTAAAAGGTCTTGGAAGGGTCCTTCGTCACACCTGGACCTGGATCACAGAAAGTCCTCCAAAATGGCTGACAAAGACACTTGAAAGTGCTCGTCTTGATAAGGTTGGAAAGACAGAAACAAGAAATTCAACCAAGCAAAATGGAAGTGATGTAGACGATTCTGATTCACCTGTTGATATGGATGTTTCTTATGATTGTGAACTGAATTTGTCTACAGATTTTGAACAACTTCCTTCAAAGAAGCCTCTTCTCATGATGAATGGAAAGAAGCAATGCAGAAAGAGTATGATGCCTTGATAAAGAATGGCACTTGGAAGCTGGTTGATCCACTAGTAGGAACCAAACCAATTGGTTGCAAGTGGGTCTACAAGAACAAGTATAAAGTTGATGGCTCACTTGACAAGCAAAAAGTCAAGCTTGTGGCAAAGGATTTTGCATAGAAAGAAGGGGTCGACTATGAGGAGACTTTTGCCCCCACAGCAAAATGGGCTACCATCCGGACACTCTTTGCCTTGGTAGCTCAAAACAGATGGAAAGTCCATCAAATGGATGTAAAAACTGCTTTTTTGAATGGAGATCTGAAAGAGAATGTTTTTATGTCCCATCTAGAAGGGTTTATTGTGAAGGGCCAAGAACACAAAGTATGCAAGCTTGTAAAATCCTTGTATGGCCTCAAGCAAGCACCAGGAGCCTGGTATGAAAAGTTAACTGAGCATCTTTTGAAACTCAACTTCAAACATTATGATCTTGATGATGCAACTTTGTTTGTCAAGAAAGTTGGCAAAACAGTTGTATATCTTGTGGTGTATGTAGATGATCTTTTGATGAAAAAGAACAATGAGAGCTACATTGCATCCATAAAGAAGGAATTGAGGAAAGGTTTTGCAATGACTAACTTGGGCTATGTTCACTACTATCTTAGTATTGAAGTAACTGAACATCTGAAATTTATATTCCTCTCTCAGAAGAAGTACATTGGAGATCTGTTGAACAGGTTTGGCATGGATGAGTGCAATCCTTTGACTACTCCAATGGAACAGAACTTGAAGCTCACATCCATTGAAGGAAAAGAATTTGAGGATGCAACAAAGGATAGACAACATGTAGGAAGTCTCAACCAGTGTTGATAATATCGGTATCGGGAAAATATCGGCGAGTGTCCAGAAAATATCTTATCGGCAATATCGGCGAAAATATCGGCAAATATCGGCAAGCATAAAAAATGCATAATATATTCATTTTTTTTCAGATTTTTAAACATATAAAGCAATAACAACATGAAATAAACACATTGGCACATAAATATGAAGAAAACACTGATATATATGATGTCAAATAGAAATGATATATCAAAGGCGATACCAAATCCCGCTGATCCCTGATAATTGTCCATTCAAGGACTCAAATGTGGAGAACCAATTCAAAATAACATCACATATATAGAAGTATCTCATCATCATGAGTTACATGTAGCATAACAAATAAAACTAGCAGTTATCTATCTACTGCCCTCTCCCCCTTTTACGGGAAAACATGATGGGTTGTTTGCCAGGCCTGCCCCTAGTAGTAGAAGGCCCTGACCCTGCCTCTGCACCTAATGTCAAATAATGAGCGCTAGGCATGGAGCTATGCTCTCCTATATCTATAGCAGATGGTGTTGATGCTGATGCTCCCGCAGTGTCCTCCTCCTCGTGCTCCTCCTGCTCCTCCTCTAAGTGCTGCTGCTCCTCCTCTAAGTGTTGCTGCTCCTCTGACTCTGAGTCCTCCTCTTGCTGCCCCTGCTCTAATGGATCATCTGCCACTAGCTCTAACCATCAAGGTGACTCCTCCAATATGGGCTCCTCAGACTCCACCCTCCACGGAGACAATACATCAATATTGTCTAAGGAAATGGCATATGGATCCATTGGTGATTCTATTTGCCTCACTCGAAGTCGGATGTTGTAATGCACATACACCAAATCGTTGAGGCGTGCAAACTCCAACCTGTAAGAGTGTCAAAAAAAGTAATGAGTCTTGACTCTTGACACTTGAAGGTCATAAATTAAAAATTAAAAATTACAATAAGTGTAATTGCTCAACTGAAGGCTTGAGTTCAAAGTTATACCTGTTGCGTTTTTTGGCGTGTATTTTCTCAAATACACTCCAATTGTGCTCACACCTTGAAGAGCTACATGTTTGACTCAAGATTCGTATAGCCAATTTTTGCAAATTTGGTGCCCTTACACCATAGCTTCGCCACCAAATATCTACAACAAAATAATGAAATAAAAAATTCAAAAAGTTAAAAGTTAAAACATAATTAAATTCAAATTTCTAATTTCTAATGAGTGATGACTTGTCACTTACGTGGCATGAAGAGGGCCCTTTCCCTAATGGCATCATCAAAGCCAAATAGGCCAACACAATCCCGATAAGGCTGTATCTCACGATTGATTTTGCTACGAAGCTCAGGATCAGGTACCATCCTCTGAATACAGGAATGGAGCCCTTCCATCACCTCGCCATCAAAATCAAAGTTGCATATGTATGAAAATGCGGGTTGAGGAAGAGTGTTGCTGCATGAATGGGTCGATGAAGCATCCCTGTCCACCGACTATCGATCACATCCCATAACATCATCTGCCTATCAAGACCAGCAGAACCCTTGTTTGCACAATAGGAACGAATGGCCTCCTTGGCCCTATCCATGCCCTCATACAAATAAGGCATTGCAGGCTTCTCTCCATCCACCAATCTAAGAACCTTTACTATAGGTTCGCTAACTGCACATGCTTCTTCTACTCCACGCCAAAATGTCTCAGAGTACAGCATTTTTGCAATGGCTTTCCCATCAGGTCTCCTGCGGTATCTACAATTACGCCAATCATCAGACACAAACATTTGCTTCAACTCGAACTGACATTGAAGCAAAGGCTGAAGAGTAATAAAGGTTGTGGCAAAACGTGTGATGGCAGGACGCCGCAACTCCTTGTTTCTAGTGAACCTCCTCATAAGGCTAAGAACAAAAGCATGGTTATAAATAAACTTGGGGATGCTCCTAGCCATATCAACTGCCTCCTTGATGAAGGAAAGTTTCTCCATATCCTCAAGCAACAAATCAAGACAATGCGCTGCACATGGAATCTAGAACAATGTGGGATGCCTCTTCATAAGCATTCTGCCGGCAGACACATAATTAGCTGCATTGTCTGTTATGACTTGCACCACATTCTGCACACCAATCTTCTGAATGAACCCATCTAACAACTCACATATCGTTGCTGCATCTTTGGTATGTTTACGATTTAATAAACATGGTACCTTTAGGACAATGTACCAAGAAATTTAGAAGGGTCCTACCCTTCCTATCTGTCCAACCATCAGACATCACTGTGCATCCAGTGACTTCCCA
This sequence comes from Pinus taeda, assembly GCA_000404065.3. Taxonomy (NCBI): domain Eukaryota; kingdom Viridiplantae; phylum Streptophyta; class Pinopsida; order Pinales; family Pinaceae; genus Pinus; species Pinus taeda. The sequence continues at coordinate 91,245 of APFE031081931.1, read as the reverse complement.
TGTCTTTTTCAACTCCGCCAATCTAGAGTTGATGTCCTGTTTTTCTGCTTGAAGAATTGGCCCCCGCAACTCCTCATATGTGGCACTTTTGTACCCTGGGCCCACAACAGCAATAGCATCACACATTGGCTGCCAAAATGGATTGGGTTTTGTGATGCTGAGAGGTAAGTCGCTCCAAAAAATACACCTCCCCATGACTCTATCTGCTTCTTGCTTCTTTTTTTTAACAAGCGATTTTATGCCAGGTTGTGCTCCAGCTCCTGTTCGTGGAACAAAAAATGATGACCTCGCACTCACACTAGCAATAGCATGTGATGGTGTGCCAGTTGTGGAGCCCCTCCCACTAGGGCCACTAGGCCCACTACCCTTAACACCAAAATCAGGAGAAGATATCCCGAAAGATCTACCTGCACGTTCAGCGTTGTTTCTTTCCGCCTCTTCTTTTTGTCCTTTTCTTCAATTGCCTCAAGAGCTTTTTGTATAAGCTCCGGACTAGAAACTGTACAAACCCCAACATCATGTCCATTGAGTCTAGCAAGATGGTATTTCAGTCGTGTAATCCCACCTGTCATCTTGTCTCCACACAATTTTCATGTAAGATATGCACGATTTGTCCCACCATTAGGGCTCCCATACTCCCAAAATGGGTCCAAGGCTTTTGGCATATTTGTATTTTGTAGTGGGCTAACTCAAAAGGAAACCTAGAGCACCAAAAAAAAATTGGAATTAGTAACTTAATAAGTAATACGAAATTACAAATAACCACATCATTTTACAAAACAGTTTTAACTTTTTTTGCCATTATTTGCAAATTTGCAATTTTGCAATGGGCATGAAAAAAGAGCAGACTTAAAAGTTAAGAGGGCAGTGAGCTTGTATCATGCAATAATTGCCACTTTAACCAAAGATGCCAACTTCCAAGCAATGAAAGAGCCTAAGTTCTAACAATGCAAATGATATGCCAAGGAAATGAGGTGACTGTATATCACTGTTATGTAATTAATAATAATTAATTAATAATTAATAATTATAGTTATAGTATAACCAGGCCTAGTCATAGAAGTGTAATACAAGTTGACTGTTGAATACTCTTGAACAAAAGAGTATGAACATGTTGTAACGTGAGGTATCCAAATGGCAAATGAAACACATAGCAAATTGGCGCGGAATGAGAACAATTTCTTTCAGAATTATGCCAAGCATGGGAAAAATATATAACTGTTATACCACTACTGTAGGTGCATAATGCATTATTAGATCTGCTGTAGGTGATACCACTGCTGTAGGTGACCACTTTTGTATTTGTAATATTGTATTACCTTGACAGTGATATCAATATGAAGTTATTTTCTATAAATATGTGTGCTATTGCTCAATGCTAATACACCATTTCTCTTGTGCAGTTCTGAGTTCGGTGAAGTTGCACCAGATTTATTGAAAGATTATAACGTGCCACATTTGTTTCAAGAAGACCGGTTTGATGTTTTCGATAATTCCAAACAGCCCCCATTTAGATGGTTAGTTATTAACTTATTAACTTATTATGAACCTGATGATGACTTGACAATGATACAAGCCTAAACGCTGATATAGATGTGAGTCATGTGACACATCACAGTGAGCTTGACTCTCCTGAGTCCTGACAACAATGATCCTCTAAGTAACTCGATGATGATGTATGGCCATAATAGTGGCATGAAGAGTTTCTTAGCAGTGGTAATAATTTATTAATTTGACACTAAGAGTGATCTATGATGGCAGCAATGAAAACATAGTGACAAGTCACAAACCTTGATGACTTGTGCAATCTTTTGAAACAGATGTACCAATTAATGTTTGGATTCTTGGAATATATGTTTGTTCTGAGAATCACTATGTTTTGCAAACCCTTGCAATTTGAAATGCAAAACAAAAACCAAGCAAAATGATTGTAGGGAACTGGAAGAATGAGAATCGAGATTGTCTTACTGTTCTTGGCACTTGCAGCTTAGAGAAATCTTCGTTGTTGGTGGCAAATTGGCAATAATGGCTTCAAACCCTCCTTGGCAGCAACCACATTCCTTCTCCAGCGCTCAGAAAAACAAAATGACTTGAAAAAAACCAAAAATCGAATTATATAGGCCGCGCGGAATGATTTCAGTGTCACCGACGATATTTTCGGTCGTCGCGCGATATTTTCCAAGATATCGGCGTTATATCGTAAATCTCCCGATATTTTCAAAACCCTAAAATATCGCGATATTTGGTCGGCGATATTTCGGCTCGCCGAAAATATTGCAATATTTCCGAATATCGCCGATATCTTGGCGATATTATCAACACTGGTCTCAACTACCTGACTACTACCAGACCAAGCATTTCATTTGTTGTTGGAATCCTCTCCAGGTTTATGCAAAAGCCTTGTGAGGGACATTGGTCTGCTGCAAAAAGAGTTCTAAAGTACTTGAAGGGAACTCAAGACTTTGGACTCAAGTATAAATAGGTGGGTGGCTTCAGCTTGATTGGGTACTCTCGTTCAGACTTCGATGGAGACAAAGAAACTGGGGTATCTACTTCAGGTTATGCTATGAGTCTTGGATCAGGAACTGTCTCCTAGAGATCACGCAAACAATCAGTTCCAACAGATTCCACAACCGAGGCAGAATATGTGGCAACAGCTGAAGCAACAAAGGAAATTGTGTGGCTCAAGAAAATTCTAGAAGATTTGAAGATGAAACAACTGCATTCAACTCCACTCATGATTGACAACACCTCTGCAATAAAGTTGGCCAAGAACCCAAAGTTCCATGATCAAACAAAACACATCAATACAAAATAACATCTAATTCAACATCATGTTGAGGCCAAGACAATCCATCTATGCTATTGTTCCACAAATGAGCAGATTGCAAACATCTTCACCAAAGCGCTTGGAAGAGAAAAGTTAGAAAGATTCAGAATGATGCTTGGACTCACCAACATCCCTTTAGAGTAAGGGGGGGAATGTTGACACCTAATCTTTGGGATTAGGAAATTTATGTAAATAATGTAAATAGAAAATAAGGAGATTGGGAATATGAAGAGACACTGGGAGGTGAAGCCCAATAGTCTCTCCCTCCATGTATATATCCATGAGCAATCTTAATGCAAAAACACAATTCGCATTGTGGAGTTACCTCCAAGCCTGACAAACACAAACCCTAGAGGCCTTCAATGGAGACTTTGACCTAGAAATAAAATAAATAAAACATGAAACCCATGCTTATAAATCATTTTTCTTTTATAATAAATTTTCTTTTCTTTCTTTTGACAAATATATTATATCATGACTCAAATACAATTATGAAGACCAATACTAGTTACATTTCTCAACGCTCCCTCTTAACTGGGGAGGTATTCATAATTGTTCAACCAGTGCAAGGTTGACCTCAATTTGAAGTGTTCTTAAGAAGAGTAGAGCAATATATGCAATGCTTGGGATACCCTCACTGCCAAGGTATCCTCCTAACAAAGACTAAGGTGTCATTAGTCAATTGCCTCTATAGGTATCATAAGGCTATAGCCCTAGTATCCATCCAATATAGATACCATCTAAGCCTTCATGCCCTGACACCAAGCCTTATAGGGATCTAGGTATCAACATTGAACTAGAGCTCCAACTGATACCCTCCCTCTGGTATCTAGATATCAACTGAGATCTCCGTACTAACCAAGCCATGATGTCCTCCCAAGTACCATCTTACAGGCAATTTTATGGTAATTCATCTCTCCCTCTCAACCAAATCAGAGACACCAACTTTTCAAGAAGAGATCAACACATCCACCACTCTGAGCATGCTCCTAAAACTAACTACTTGTTGGGAAGAGATTTCGTCAACACATCATCTACATGTTCATATGTTGGCATGTACTACAGCTTCATAACCCCGTCCTGTAATGTTGTATTCTATCTTCCAATTTATATGATCTTGTATGCTAGCACAATCTTCGAGGTTTTCAACTATTCTGATGTTGCTTACAATATCCAAACACATCCTGGTGGAATCTTCCTTCTTCAACATTTTATGGCAGCATCAAACTCATCCTCAACACTTTCCAAAATATCCAATTCTAATTTACAACTATATTAATTACAAATATCCAATTCTTTCTTCATGGCCTTTATAGCTATCACAATATTCCCTTCCTTTGAACTAGGGAGTTATACACTTTCTTTATCCGATCTTCTTCACTAGGGAACAAATCTATCAACAAATCAGCCACACAAGCTCTTTCTTTCGTATCGTCATATCATTGGAGAACTTCAACCTTACAGAACATCAATCCTTCTATCTTCTCATCTTCTCAGGACAACAAGGTCATTTATTAATCAATAATGTAAACCTCAAGATTCTTACAATTCCTTCTTTGCATCATCATCATCAAGCCATCATCAAATATGAGATAGGTAAGCATCTTCGACATATTGAAAATTTTGGATTTAAGAGATCTGTGGTTTTCAATTTTTGGATCAGTAACCGGAGAACCCACAGTATAAACATCTTTTTGCCAACGTTTCAAATCCCAACTGGGATCCATCATCAGGACTTTTTAAGAATGATGATACAAGATGAGCTGCTAGAGAGAAATAAATACTAATAAGGTAAAAAAAATTTAGAACAACATATTGTCGGCTTGAAATTTTTTAATTAATTTATTTTATTAATTTAAATTTATATATAAAATAATTAATTCATTATTTAATATAATATTTTTATTTTTATTAATTATTTTATTTTATTAATCTTATTCAACTAATATTATTAATTTAATTAAAAAAATAAAATTGTTTAAATAGTTTGATTCCATTTAATTAAATAAAATTATTAATTTAATTAATATAAATAATATTAATAGGTTAATTTAATTCTAATAATATTGAAAATTGTGTACCTACAAATCTTCAAAAACAAAGTATAACCAAGCACAAATGTACAGGAGCATGAAATTAATTTTGTCAAACCATATCGTCATAGAGAGAGCATCTAGGGTTATCAAAACTTTGAAAAAGAAATCAATCTTTAGATATCAAAACCTAAACCTAGGTAGGTTTACAACCAACAAGGGACACACTTTTCATGCCCTAGACTTTCACAGCAATCTATGCAAGGATATTTGTTACAAACCCTAGATATTATCAAAAATATATTTTAGATATCAACAGCTAAATTAATCATAACGAAAGCATTAATACATCTAGGGTCTCCTCATCATATCCTAGAATCTTGTATCAATCTTAGCTAGGGTTTTGTCGTAAAACCTAGATACAAACATCAAAACTAAACTAATTACAATTATAACAGGAGCATCAAAACCTTAATATGTACAACAACCAAGTTAGAGTTTCAATCATACAAAAGCATATACACCTAGGGTCTCATTCCTAGGATCTTTTATTATAACAAGAGTTTTGTCATAAACCTTAAATCATCAAACCCTAAAATCTAAAATTTCATCATATATCATAGAAATCAATAACAAACCCTCAAAGGCTAGGGTATTATCATAACATAACCAAAACCCTAAACATCAAGAGAGTTGGTTTTCATCATGGGTTCTAGACTTTATCAATAAACCCTAAATAGACTAGGATTTTACAATGAACCCTGAAGGTTAGGGTTTTACCAAAATGAACAAAAGCTAAAGAGTATGACAAGGATTGATTTAATCTATGGATTATTCACCCTTACAAACATGAATCCTTATGATTCAAAACCCTATATATGAGAGGGTTAGTAGTACAAAGCAAATTTCAAAATGATCGTACCTTTTATATGAAGAAGACTAGCAACAAATCATGTGGTCTTAAACATACCTTGAGTTGCTCCTTTTTACAAACCTTGTAGGGTTTCCTATTGAAAGGCTCCCTTTGCAACAAAGCTTCTTTCTTTTTATAAAAGTCTTCCTCTTGATTTTAAGGTATTCCTAAAAACTTTCCTTCCAAGGAAAAACACAAGAGAGGATTATAAACAGGCACAAATAAAATTTAAACAAATAGAGAGAATCAATAATGAAAAGGAATAAAGACCATGATACTTATCTTTTGTGAAAAAGGTGGGGAAGCTCCCTCTTGATCTTCCATCAGCCTAGACTTGTGAAGGATTCCTTTAATTCATCAAAAACAACTCAAGAACAAAAACATATTAATTTATAAACCCTAAAAAGAAAGATTTAAAACAAAAACCTATACTATAGGTGAAGGATATATGAGAATAAAATAATTCCTTGACTTCGAACTTCTTTTCCTTAGGCTTCTTTGGAGGGTTATCATCATAAGCATCATTTGCTTGGTCCCTTTCTCTCTTTTTGTTCTTAGGATTATCAAGAAATTGATTCTTATAGTGTCCCATCTTGTGACAATGATAGCATTCTATTTTAGAGAGGTCAATCTTCCCTTGATTTTTCTTTGGTCCTTTAAACTTTTTCTATCCTCCTTTCTTCTTGAGGCATTCGAAGAATTTTCTTCATTTTCTTGCTTGTAGACTTGTGAGGGATTCCTTTAATTCATCAAAAACAACTCAAGAACAAAAACATATTAAATTTATAAACCCTAAAAAGAAAGATTTAAAAACCTATACTATAGGTGAAGAATATATGAGAATAAAATAATTCCTTGACTTCGAACTCCTTTTCCTTAGACTTCTTTGGAGGGTTATCATCATAAGCAACATTTGCTTGGTCCCTTTCTCTCTTTTTGTTCTTAGGATTATCAGGACATTGATTCTTATAGTGTCCCATATTGTGACAATGATAACATTCTATTTTAGAGAGGTCAATCTTCCCTTGATTTTTGGTCCTTTAAACTTTTTCTATCCTCCTTTCTTCTTGACATGAGCAAAGTAGGCATTCGAAGTATTTACCTCATTTTCTTGCTTTCCTTCTACAAGGGAAAGACGAGCTTCTTCTTCTATACATGCAGACCACATTTCTTCGAATGATGGAGAGTTCTTCCAACTACTAATTCCAACTGCAAAGGCATTCCAAGACTTTCGTAGTCCTAGAAGGGCAGCAATCACGAGTTCTTTTTCAGGTACTACTTCATCAACTACTTGCAGTTCATCTATAATACAGCCAATTCTTACAAAATATGTGGACATTGTATCATCCTTTGTCATCTTAACTATTCGAAGTTCATTCTATAGACTTCCTACTTGCCCAATATTCTTGATTGTGAACAACTTTGAGAGAGCATCATACATTGTTACTGAAGAGTCTAGAGCGGATATGTAGGGAATTAAGTTGTCTTTGACTCCGTCCACTATTAAGTTCATGGCAAGTGTGAAAATTCTATCACTGCAACAACTGATTTGTTTTACCTACTTATTTCCCAATAAGTTATTTATGAAAATCCTTTAGTAAACATTAAAATAAATTATGTTGTAGATATCACATCATAATACAGAAACAAACACATGCACGAGATTTAACACATCGACACAAATATTTTGGACAATCAGTCCCCGAAAAAACCTAATGTGGGAAAACCGGTGCAGCAAGGGAGGATTTTATTATTTAGAAATTCTTCAGTACAACTGGGTGCCAAACTAGCTTACCCAACAGAGAGAAAATTCTCCAGCACTTCCCCTAGTCTCAACATCAGCCTGGCTAACCTCTGCGTAGCTCCCAAACCCTCTACGTCAACCCCTGCCTCTCTGCGTCACCCACGCAGGCCCTCCAGTGACTGTGCAATCTGCAGCCTCTGTGTCTGCCTCTTCAACCTCTATGTTGTTCCCCTGGTTCTATTCTCGACTCTCTGATCCGTACTTGCTGCCTCCTGCTGCTCTCCAGACCACTAGTTCGAATTTCTCAGCTAACCCCGCTCCAGAAATCGAACTGACTGGTCTCCTTCAGTGTGTTCTCACACTGACCCTCAAGCCTCTTCTCATACTTTTCCTGTTGGTCCTTCAATGGCCGAGATTAAATCTCTAATCAACGACTAAGATTAGATTTGACTTGATCTATGACTTTTGGAACCTTCTAGCCCAGTTTTATATTAATACCCATTAGTATTTTATTTTTCCTAAGTTTAGACTTAGGAATTCCATTAAAAATATTAATTGTTTTAATATCTCCCAAACCGGTTAGAATCTGCCCAAACCATTTTTGGGTCCGAGAATATTAGTTTCTTTGTACTTCTCCTTCCCTGTAAAAAATCCAATACCTTATTCTTTGCAAGGATGAGGTCCATCCTTGCCTTCCATGCTCTATAGTTAGATGCTCCTTGAAGCTTGTTCTCAGATTTCATTGATGAGACCATAGGTGTACTTACTTGATGAAAACTAGACTTCCTTCCTTCTATCAAATGGGCTTCTTATCTCCTTATGATCTTTCTTGATAACTTCTCTTGAATTCTTCCTTAAGATCATGAGAGCCTGTTGATCTACCAGCTTCTTTTTTACCTTCTTCTTCAGCTTAGCTTTGATACCATGTTGGAAAATCAAAAAAGGCAAAAAAGATTTTTCTTATCTTGATAGTTACTTGTGAATATCTTTGAATTCTTATTTTCTTCTTTTATCTTCTTATCATCAAGCAACTACCAAAAACATAAATACATGAAGATCAACACAATCGAGAGACAGGATATAGCCTCTTAGCCAGGGCTAAAACCCCTCTTCTAGGGGAAAACCCAAAAACTTTTCTTGTCTTCCTCTAGAACCAAATCAAATGAGATAACCAAGACCTTTGACCAGACCAAAAGACATTCCTCACTCCTCCAAGTCAGTGTCCCAAGATGAATAGACAAACTTCAATAGTCAACCCTAATCAAATTGCTTCAATCCTGCAACAGCTCAGATTTTTGGCCCTCCTACTTCCGAATTTTGGCACTACTGCAGATCTACAATTTTGGCCCTCCTGCAACAACCTAGTAACTCGCACGTGTGGCAGAAAAGATAGATTTTCAGCTCCCTTTTTCTTAACAAGTGTCTCCTTCTTCGCTAGGGTTTTCTACTTCTTCTCTTGGTATTTCGCTCCTTTCTTCCTCCTGCAACTACAGATCGAACTTGCTTGGATGGATGGTCAAATGAAGTCGAGTAGCACTTCTATATATAGCCTTCTGTGTGGTCGAATTCCCTTGATGAGGTCGACTTGACTAAAGGGCAGGCCAACTTTGTGGAGGAGGCATGAAATACAATTTTGACTCAAAAATAAATTCCTTTCTTCACATACAGAGCCCAAGAAGGGTTCATTACATGATGACAAAGATAAGGACTCATGACACAAACCCTAGAAGCCTTCAATGGAGACTTTGACATAGAAATAAAATAAATAAAGCATGAAACCCATGCTTATAAATAATTATTCTTTTACAATAAATTCTATTTTTTTTCTTTTGACAAATATATTACATCATGACTCAAATACAATTATGAAGACCGATACTAGTTACATTGCTCAATAGTGACCATTCTTTTGGCTGAACTGATTCACTAGAACAAGGTTGAGAGTCCTTCCATATTATAGGTCATGGTCATGCCTTGAAGGAGGATTGAATTCCCATTTTTATCACTAGCTTAGTACACTTATGAAAGGGGGTCAAACTGATATCATATAGGGGTTGAGCCCTACTACAACCATCGTTGTTAAGAGGTTGGGTTCTTTCTTGTTGCTAGAATGACTATTGTATAAGTGTATTAGAGATGAAAGTTGAATAATGCTAACACTACTGACAAAGGAAGTCATTGTCATCATTTGTTGGAACATACCCAGGTTCCTTGCTTTATTTATGTATATCAGTCCTCATATCAATCTATAAATCTGAAGTCGTCTCTCTTTATTTGCTCATAACAATGGTTTGTATAATTGTTGGGTATTACATGACTAATGTATTGCTAAATTGAAGTGTTTCCATGAGCATTTACTTGGTATCGTGTGTTTTGCATTAAATAAATTATGTGCACCTACAGCCAAACATATGCAAACTATTTGACGAAATGACACACTGATGTTGAAATTGGTAGCTCAGGGATGAATTTCTAAAAAATAGAAAACCTAAAAATAGAAAGTCTAAAAAATAGAAGGTCTAAAAATGGAAAGTCTAAAATTAGAAAGTCTCAAGATAGTAAATCACCTTGCATCAATTGGTAATCAAGTATTTTTGATGAAAAATCACTTATTATCATTAATCAATCATAATAGTTAAATCTCGACTTAATATTTTATCATCAATATTATTATTATTCTTATAATACTATTATATTATTATTAAAAAGAAATTCAAGTCACTCAATCATGGCTCTCAAAAATATTCTCTTACACTCTCATTATTGGCATGGCATAATCCTCTTACACTCTCATTAATGCTCTTACACTCTCTTATACTCATTAAAGTACGTCATAAAATATTCTCTTACACTCAATAAAAGCATGTCATAAAAGATTCATCTTATGCACTCTTTAAAGCATATGTTACACACTCTCTTAAAAGCATAAGCTACAAAGGCATGCATACCTCCTTAATGGCATGAGTTACATTTCTTAAATGGGCATATGTTACTCTCCCTCTTGGCATGCGAGTTACTCCTCCTTTATGGCATGGATTCGTTGCTCCTCCTATATATATATGTGCCTTGCTCTTTCTCCCCTCACGACTTGTGCATTACGAAAAAAGAATTCGAACTTGAGACAAAGTTGGAGAGAATTGAAGAAGATTGTAAGAGAGAAACTTGGAGAGTAAGAGCAGAACTTGGTGAGCCAAGGTTGATTCAATGCTTCAGTGTTTCAGTGTTGATTCAGTTGAAGGGAAGGTTGATTCAGTGTGTGCATCCACGATTGCTACTAGTGATCTTCATGCTACAGCTTGTTCATATTTGGGTGAACTTATTCATTCTCTTGCTCTCTCATTGTATGTTAGTTTTTGTAGCATCGGAGGTGTTCTAGTCTCACAACTTTGTAGAGACACAAACACAAGAGTTCTCCATAACCCAGAAAATTGTTTCTAGAAATTCCACCTAGAAGTGTCTCGATTAGATTATTAGCCCATTTTTAATTATTTCCTAAGTCTAAACTTAAGAAAAGGGGTTAATTAATCAGAATTAATTGAGATAAGGTGTGAATTATCTAGAAACTCACACAGATTGACAGAGAATTAATCTAGGACCTTGATTAAGTTTTAACTTAATCGTTGGAGGTCCAACAAAAGATTATAAGAAAAAGTCGATGAGTAGATGGAGGAGACACTTGTGGAGTTCAATTTCCTTGGGCAATTCGATTTTCTGAGAGCAATAGTAGTTGCCAGAAAGCCAGAGAAGGACGTTGAGACAGTGAGGGGCAAAGACAGTGATCCGGAGGAAGTTTTCCAGATCCGGGAAGGCAGCAACAAGAAGCCGAGTTATTCCCAATGAGGCAACACAGAGGACTGCACAGTCAGCATCAGTGGGCAATTCAGTTTAGCTGGAGGAAAAATCGATTCAACTTCCAAAGGCCTGGAAAGTCTTCCAGAAGGTCGGAGAATCATTTTCCTCAGCAGAGACAAGCAAAACGACTTGATCAGAGGCAGTTCCAGGCTAGACATCAAAGGGTTTGCGTAAGCACTGCGCAGAGGATCTAGGAGAACGAGTTTTTGAAGCTAAGTTGTGTCGAAGTTGCTTGTGGAGGAAGGAAAATTCCCTTAAATAATTTTGGCCAGATTTTCTTGTTGTTTGGATTTCCAGTTGGGCATCCATATATTGTACTCAGAATTTCACTGTTGCATAATAAATAAACCCTCATATGTTATACCGATTTTCCCAAGTTGGGTTTCTCTGGGGACATTTGTCCAAAAATAGTTGTGTCAATCTTTTATGTATGTGATAGCATTTCTCAGTTTCCAACGGTATTATTTTCCACGGTTTTATTTGTGAAGGTTGCAGATAAATTGTTAAAAATTAACAATTAGAAAAATAATTTTCAGTTGCTACAATAAGATTTCAGCAGTTAAAATTTTCACATGGTATCAGAGCGTGATTGATCAGCGGGGAAGCTCAGAAGCGGAAGAAGAGAATTTTGTTGTTCATAAGGAGAAGCAGGCCGAAATTTTCTGGTGTTGCACAATACCCAACTAGACAGTACGAATTGTTGGGGCAAGAGTTCGATTTTCAATTGCAGGGTGGCAGAAAATTCAATTTGCCTAGAATAGTGATTCCAACAGGCAGAGGGAGTAGCAACAGCTCAGATTATTTGCTGAGTAGATTCCTTGGTTGGATGCAGAGGGTTTCGAAGCAGTTGCAGTAGCAGAATCAGTGTCGGGTGGAAGAGAAATAGCCCACACAAAGGGAAAATTTCTCTCAAGGGATCTCGAGTTTTAGAAATCTAATTTTTCCAGTTGCAAACTGGCAGTAGCCATGTGTAGATTTTCTCACTCCAGCAGGGGGTGCGAAAAGCAGTTCCAGCAACCGAGCAGAGGGAAAGAGGGAGTTTTCGACAAGTTTTTTGAGATGGCCATTGTTATGCTTAAAGATCAAGATAGGTTGGAGCAAGGTTGTGGGCGGCTACCCCCCCGCCCCCTTCGAACCCACTCCCGAATCGCGCTCCCTTTGGGAGAAACTAGGGAGCACGCTCCTAAAATCGCTCCCGTATGGGAGCAAAATTTTCGCTCCCTAGCCTTTTTTGCAAATTTTTTTGTAGTAACATTCCAAATGCAAATTGTTTACAAAGAAATAAATAATTTTTTAGTGGGGCAGCCTAACTATCAAGCCTATGCCCCTAGTATTGATACGCGATTCATGGTAATGTTAAATTCTTAAAGTAAAGTGACATTCCCCTTAATCTTCATTTTCATCCTTTTACTTAAATTTTTAACATTACCATGAAATGACTTAGGATGTTTAAGAGTGGTTCCGACCTCATTGGATTTCATATGGAGAAAGTAGAATTTTAAATCTCATGCAAATGCAGCAGACTTATCAGTTTTTTAGGATTTCAAGATTGGGGGGGTTGCAATGTTTCCATTGGATTTTGTCATGTATTAGGGTATGGAACTCGTATTTAATGAAGAGCACCAATCCCTCTATGTACCTTGATGTTAGTGACACTGGTTGTTGAACTCTTGTATCATGACCCTACTAAAAATGTAACCATCACTCGAACAAAATCTTGACTTGACATGCTATGTTTTTTCTATCTTATGTTAATGAGGGTGATATTAATGACAAAGATCTTGATTTTCCAACAATACTCAAAAATTAAAAATTTCTCGTGGCAACAAGAGACCCAAGCATTAGCAATAGATAATAGATTTACTCTTTTCTAGTTTCTAGTAGTTTGTATAACTGTTGACTCTTTCATATTGATTATGATATTTTTTGTAAACAATATATGACAATTTAAGTTTGAAGTTTGAAGTTGGCAATTATAACTCATTGGTAATGAATTATGAATATGACGCTTTGTGAAAGTTGTTAGTTGTTTCATTCTATTTCATTTTATAACATTTCTTTTTTCCCCTTGGAAAAATCGTGATTCTCATTAATATAAGGAAAATTACATGTTGTAGATGTTAGGCGCATATGCATGATTTAAAAGGTTGCGTGCCTGTCAAAAAATAAAAGCAGATATGTTCTCCACACAGGGAGACAGTTCTTTAAATATGTGCTGTTTAAAAACTCAAAATTTTAATTACTTGACACAAAGAGTATTCCTTTAACATGAATTGTTTATGTATAAGCAAAATAAGTATAAACAAAAATAACAGGTCGCGTATCAAATGATATCAGGCTCCTGTTGAGCCTATGTTGCATGGTCCATGTATGGGCAGTCGTAGTACTGGTAGTGCTCCCCTTCTCTCTGCTCCTGAATCATCCAAAGGTCGTGTGGCCGGATCGCTGCCTCTTTGGAAAGTTTATCAACAAGTGTGTTTCGTTCCCTGTAGATATGATGACATGCAAAACTGTCAAAAAATGTTACGTATCTATGTACCTCATCCAATATGTGTCGCAATGTGTAAGCATGACATGTTGAAGATTTGTTTATCCAATTGCAAACAATTTTTTAGTCACCAAAAACTTGAAGATTCCAACAGTTTTTTTCAATTGCAAATTTAATGAGATTTTTTGCTGTGATGAGTTCTGCATAATTGTTTGTACCACCTCCAAGTCCCATTTGTATATGATAGTAATGGGAATTTGTTACATATAGGACAACCCCTTTCATTTTATAACATTTCATTTCATGTTAGATATTATTTGTTGTAATGGTTACACTTAGCTTACAAGTACAACTTTGGTGATCAATAATGATAAATGTTATATATTGAACAATGTTCCATTAATCGTTATCGGGATAATATCGACGAGAGGAAAAAATCGTAATTATCGGGAAAAAATCGTTTGGTACAAAAATATTCATTTTTTTTTTTCATTTTTTCAATTTTTTTAATATTTAAACCTTCTACAACATAAAATAAATACATTGACACATAAATATGATAAAAGAACTAATATATAAGATGTTTAATATCATTTCTAGTGATAAAATCACACATAACATTGAATCATGTCCTAAATAGTAAGTCTTGACTCCTGAGTCCCAACTCAGCCTCAAAATATCAACAAAAAATATAATAATGTATCTCATCGTGTCATAATGTCATATACAATAAAATGAAGAAAATAACTAAAGACTAATCCTATTGATTTCCTCTGCCCCTCTTGCGAGAAAATGCCACAGCTTTCCCTTTCCCTCTAGATGTAGACGTTGGTGCTGGTGGAGTTGGCAGTGGAGTCTGCTATGCTCTAGAAGCTGAAGAACTAGAAGTAGGAGCTATAGGAGGTAGACGATGTCCTCTACTGGTGGCAAGGGTATCCCGGGCAGGTGGTGTCACCTGGAAACATTACAATCTCCCAATCCTGAAATCCTGAAAAACTGATAAGTCTGCTGGATTTTGAATGAAATCTGAAATTCTACTTTCTCCATATGAAATCCAATGAGGTCGGAACCACTCTCAAACATCCTGAGTCATTTCATGGTAATATTAAAAATTTAAGTAAAAGGATGAAAATGAAGATTAAGGAGAATCTCACTTTTACTTTAGGAATTTAACATTACCATGAATAGCATATCAATACTAGGGCCTAGACTTGATCATTAAGCTGCCCCACTCAAAAATTATTTGTTTCTTTCAAAATTGCATTTCAAACGTTTAGCATCCCTTATAAAACCTCGTTGCCCCGACTGCCCGCGATAATTTCCAAAAAATCGAGCAAAAAAAAAAAATACCGGCGATAATTTCGAATAAAACTCGCGATATTTTCGTTCTACTGAAAAACTCGCGATGAAACGATAATATTGCGATTTTCACAACACTGATATTGAATTCTGAAAGCTTGAAACTTTAAGATTGATGAATCATGATTCATGAGACTCAATATGTTGTATGAGACACAAGGGACACCGTTATTTTTGGACAATCGTCCCCGGAAAAACCCAATTCGGGAAAACCAGTGCAGCATATAGAGGGTCTGTATTATTAAGCAGATTTCGTGAATACAACTATGGTGCCAGAAATGGCTCACCCAATAGAGAATTTCCTCAGAAGTAGTACCTCTATTTGGAGATAGATATTCCGGCAAATCAACAAACGGATGATCAAACCCCACAGTGACTCTTGTTGTTCCCTATGCTGGATAGCAAAAGCTGGTCCAAGCACTGCTCTGGAACTGCGTCCCTCCTCCAGGAGTTGCGTCACCCTCTCCCGGCTCAGAATTTGTTGATCTGCTCCTAGTCTGCCCCACAGAATCTCCCTAGCGCTGCCTTTGAGGCCCAGCGTCAGCTTCTACGGCTTCTGCGCTGCCTACATTAGCCCTTTGCATCCTCTGTGTCAGCCCTTCTAGGGCCTGCACTGTCTCTATCGGCACTGTGTGGCCTCTCTGTGGCTATCGGCACTGTGTTGCCTCACTACCACTGATCACTTGCTTGATTTCCTCAACAAACCTTGCCCCAGAAAATCGAACTGACTGATCTCTCTTGCTATGTCTCCAACTGACCCTCAAACCTCCTCTTATACTTTTCCTATCGATGAATCAACTGCCAAGATAAAGTCCCGAATCAACGGCTAAGATTAAAACAAACATGATCCTCGCCTCTTAGAAGCTTCTCACCCATATTTTTATTAATACCCATTAATATTTTTATTTTCCTAAGTTTAGACTTAGGAACCCCATTAAAAATAATAATTAGTTTAATAACTCATAATCTGGGTGGAATTTCTCCAAACGATTTCTAGGTCTTGGAGATCTTATGTATTCTAGCTTATGTATTCTAGCCCGTCCAAAAAAATTTGGAGCTAGAGCCCATCCGATGCTACCCCAAAATCAAAACTCCTTCTTAGCAAGGAATGTGCTCTAGCAATACTTCCTAACAGAAGTATCACACTGATCCACGACATCGATCCTCTGTGCTGTTGATGCTCGGCCAGCTGCCCTTCATCCACTGCATTGTTGCACCCTGTATTGTTGCCCTTCATCCACTGCATTGTTGCACTTGTACTGCTACCATGACACTACCACTGCCACTGTTGCATCTATACTACAACGCCCTCTCACAATGTTGCATCATGGTGCCCATAACACTGCCACTGCTAAAAGCTACACTGCAACTTAGTTGTTGAGAAGTAAGCAACTGAAAAGTCACCCAAAAGTTGACATACTATTCAGTCTAGATAAGTCGTGATGCTGAAGCTACCTCTACTGCTAATCTGTGCTAACCCTCTGTTGCTACTACGTTGCTGCAATCTGCTCTGAGCCTCCCGCACTACTGCAACCTCCACTTCGTTGCTTCAAACTCTAGCACTCTAGCTCTGCCACTGTTGCTCCATCATCCCTCGCACCAACTGACTCCCGTCATTCTGTTGTTGTCGTTAAGGGCTCCCGTAATTGTATGTGATCCAAGAGTTTAGGCACCTCAAGGATCCTGCCCCTTCTCCATGTAGTCCTCTAGACTACAACTCGATGCCGCCCCACCTCTTCTCTAGAGGCGCATGAGCACTCATGGCACAATCGTCATCAGTCTCGACATCCTTCTCCGCCTTTCCTGGAGCAGCCTTTGAGTCGGAAGCTTCTCCCTTGCCTTTCTTCCTGGGGCACTGGAGGCATAATGTCCCAGCTCCCCATAGTTGAAGCACTTGACCTTGGAGATGTCTTTCTTCTTCCTCTTCTATAGTCCCTGTTGTCCCGCTGATGCAAGTGCTGCATCCTCCTCCTCCTCCTCCTTGATTCGGACTCCCTTACTGCTACTCCCCTCCTTGGTCAACCTCCTGAGCTCTTCTTATCAAAGAGTTGCCCACATCTCCTCCTAACTGGGGAGAGTTGCTTTGCCCAAGATGCTTTGGACAAACGTCTCCCAGTCCTCGGTCACTGCATTCAGGGCAGTCCTAACAATGAACTTTGGATCCGGTGTAGACCCCACAGAAGTAAGTTGGTCGCGAATCCCTTGCAAACTGAGAAGGAAGCGATCTATCTCCTCTCCTTTCTGCATCTGATATGACCTCAGTTGATTCTCCAATAACATCTTTCGTTGCACGGAAGAGCCCTGGTATAAGATGGTCAAGCTCTCCCACATCTCCCTTGTTGTTGTCTTCTCAACAATATGTGGTATTACATGGTCCTTGACCCCATCTAGGATCATGCATTTTGCCTTCACCTGGGCCTCCTCATACTTCTCGCCTGCATTAGCATCAACTGAGACAACTATTACTTTCAAGGCATAGTCCTTGATGCGATGCTTATCCAGGATTGCCAAGATCCTGGCTTTCCAGATGACAAAATTGGAAGCTCCGTCCAATCTGTCCTGGTCTCTCAATCCATTCATTACCATCTCTGCTCCTTTTCTCTAGACTCCCTCTAAGTCTTGATTTCCCTCTCGAAAATCCACCAGCCAACTGTCGAATCACTCCTCTCCAATCCTCCTTTGCTACTGCAACCCGGATCTAGATTTCTTGGCTAGAAATCTGTCAAGGTAGTGATTCCCTCTACCTTGGTTCAATCTCTTTAGACACTATTCTTCACCAACAAAAACAACGTCCCACCAGCTCCTTAAATCAAAATATGCACAACTCCCTTAGCCCCGGCAACTCGAAGAATTTGAGCCCTTTAGGCTCTGCGCAATCACTGCGTGGGCTGGATCAACTCTTCTCGGCCAACTGTGTTAATCCTTCCCGGCTCAAAAAGATGACGTGGCTCTACATGAGCCTAATCTGCCCTCCTCTACCTTTGCGCTAGCCCTGACGGCTAACGCAGCTACTACATGGGCTCCTCCCAGCTACCGCGTCTCCCTCTCTTGGCTCAGAATGCTAATGAAGGCACTGCATGCCTCTGCGTCACCTCTTCGGCACTGCGCCACCCCTCCTCTTGTCTCTCCAGCTCTGGAACAACGCTATCTCTCGAGACAGCTGCTTCTCTAATGCAAATTCTCAGATTTCTCGGCTGGTGTATTCAACCACCTATGATCTGCAATCACTCTAATACCATGTGAAAAATCCTGAATCTAACACATCAAAAACCCCTACTACAATTATTGGTTTACAATCTCCTACTTGTTCTTTGCATTAACAAGTTATTTAATTTCATAAACATCGATTTAAACACTATTGCAACCTACACAAATATACAGATCATGAATTGAAATAAACTAAGACAATAACACAAGGGACACAGCTATTTTTGGACAATCGTCCCCGGAAAAACCCAATTCGGGTGTCACGTACCCATAAGTAAAACTACAGTAAATAAAAAAAAATTTATATTGACTACTTTCACATATAATATAACCTTTACTTATCATGTTAAATATATTTACTTGACCTGCATACGAATTCACAACTTAAACTATATAAGAAGCATGATGTTTATATTACATGTCAATGCGCATGCGTTAACACAATCTATATATATATTTTCGTCAACTGTTGATTGCCCGCTCATAATGTTTCACGGTGTAAATGATATGGTCTTCAATATGCAATTACATGATGTGATAACCCGGAATCACAGATGGCAAGTATTCAATACTTTATTTATGGCAACTGCACTTTCCACATTCCGAGAAATCTAACGGATGTGTTGGCAAGTCCGGCTCTGACCTTAATCCGCATGGTAGCGTTGATGAAGTCCATCTGGCTAGATCAACGGTCGGTTGACATGCGGCCATGTGCTTGTACTGTGGCCTTGGACTTGTTACCACCGCGCCAAAACCCATCCCGAGGTCACCGGCTAACGGACGATGCGGATGTGCTCACCGCAAATCCACGGCTCCAACTGAGCCACGAGTCGGTAATTGAGCTGGCTTATTTGTATGTTGGCTTTTGTATCGCGGCTTTAGTCTTCCATTCCATTATGCAGCGTTGTAGCTGCAGCTCCGCAACCTTCCAACGCTGTTTCACATTCTCTGTCATCCGAGGTTCACTGGCATGCAGCCATGGCTTCCAGGTTCTGCATACTTCGTCGTTAATGGCGTTGGTTCATCCAGGTCTTGATTTCACAGGTAATGAACCATACCTTCCAAAGCTTGTTTTTACAGTTTGCATTACGGTTCTGCCAGGGTTTGTGCTAACGTGTATTCATGATGGTATGCAGATGGTCACCGCCCTCGCATCTGGAGCAAGGGGTTTCCTCCGTTCATCGGCTACCCAGCACCGGTAAGGGTTTGAACACTGGCTTTATTCGCATGTGGTTTTTTTAAGATTAGCTAAAACATTATTCCCTTCGCAGGGATTACGGGAATAACTCAATTTCCTCTCTGTTCAAGCTCGGAATCTCTTTTGCTAATGAGGCCGAGAAGTATCAGTTCATATATGTACATTCTTGGGTGTCGTTGTTGTTCTATTTCGCAATATTAGACTGGTTCTTCTGAACCCAGCTGTAATCTTAATTGTTAACTCTGTTTTTCGAACCTCAAGGCATTCCTGTCTAGTTTGACTGGAAACAAGTGTGTGTTCAAGCGCACAGTGATATATATTTACTCAGTCTCTTATGTATGGATATATACTTGGTCTTTACCGTTTCAATATCATGAATAGCTTTGTGCCTGGTTAAAATAGCTGTATGTATTTCCGTCCAGGCACTGTGTATTTCTTTCCTTAATGTTTATGAATGTATCTTTAGTTTATGGACGCCGGCTTGGTGCCTCGACCAGCCTAGCGTAAGCTACGGCTCGGCCCGAGGGGTTTCACCAAGCGGCATTTCGATGTGAAGAACCGCCGGGGTTATGGACTTACAGTCTCAGTTTCCCCTCGCCTCGGCGTTCCAGTTTATACTCACATTTTGTTTTCGTTAAATGAAATAAGGTGCTTTACATAACATGCAGTACAGTTATTCTTTGAATGCGTATTCATATGTATAAGATATCGTCGGAATGTATTTCCTCTGCAATCTTTGTAGTGTTTATGGCCCGGTTGTTCATAAGTAAGGTTTTGTGATAATAGTTCTTGGCTTACTGTAACATATACAACGAAGATTTCATTGCTCTGTTCTCTCGCTTGAACGTGAGCCTTTAGATTTAGTTTCTTTGTATACAATATATTACCAAGGTTTTACCCCATTCAAAGTTACAGAGAACGGCTGTATGTTTCGTTGCTTTTGCTAAATAGTTGTATATATACATGTATCTTTATGCCGGCTTCTCTATCATACTTGTTCGCGTTTTTCCTCATTCCTGTTTTATAAACACAGGGTTCTGTTCCGAGTAAGTTATCTACACTGTAAATACAACCCTTCAGAGTATATACTAGGGTTTTTGTGGAGTACTGTAACCGCAGTCTCTGTTAATATTTCTCATGTAGATTCTTAGGTTCTTTCTTCAGATTCTTATTCTAGTCCGTAATGCACTTGACTCTGTGGTTTTTTTTATAATTTACACAGTAGCCCATACATGTTTCCTAAGGCTGGATTTGTTGTCTATAATGCACACAGAGTATCATTTCTATTTTCTCGATACTGTCTCATAATAAAAGCAGTTAATACTTAACTTATTTCACTTTTCTCTTTACAGAACAAAAGTAAACATTTAATCTTTTAACAGTTGCATAAGCAAGAAGCCATACCTGCTTCTGTGCCAAACCTCTTTATGATGCTTGTCAATCCACCCGTCCGTAGGAAATCTTCGCTGAGCTTCCACCCCCAAGCACTTGCAGGTCCTACTTGACCGCAATAACACTGGTCTTCGCCAGTCAACGCTATCTGATCCTAACCAGACATAGCGTGCACAGGAAAATTTCCTTTTTCCCTTATACTATCTGATCCTAACCAGCATAGCATTCATTTTCATTTTTTTGTTTTTCTCTGCCATCTGATCCTAACCAGACTTGGCATTTTTCCCCTTTTCCTCTGGGGTCTCAACTACCTCCAGGTAGTTAGGGTAACTGATTCCTCACTTACTAACCATGATTAATCATAACTCAATTCAAAATGGTACCAACACAACCGTCTTTTTATTAACATAACATTAACAACAGGATTACACATATTTTAAATAAAGTCTTTGTTCCATATTTACTTCACTAGTTACTAGCATTTACTTTTCACAAGGGGTGTTACATCTCCCCCTCCTGAAAGTCTACATCGTCCCGATGTTGCTGCTTATCCAAAAACAGTCTAGGATAAGTATCCCTCATCATTTGTTCATCTTCCCAAATGGCCTCTTCAGGCCCAAAGTGCTGCCACTGCACTTTAACCTGGCTGATGACCTTTCTCCGCAGCTCGACTCTTCTCTGATCTAATATGTTCACTGGTTCGACCAGGAACTCTCCTTCCGGTTCCACCTGAAACACATAACAATTAAATCAGTTGTTTTACTAGTATTTCATTTCAGTTTACATTTGATGACAGTCTTTCCTCACCTGAATGTCCTGCCAACTTATTATATGTCTAGGGTCATACACATATCTCTTTAAAACTGATACATGGAAGACATTATGAACCTGGATATGGCTGGGTAGGGCGAGCTGATAAGCTACCGGCCCTACTCGTGCCAGAATTTGGAATGGTCCACAAAAGCGTGGTGCCAGTTTGGTACAGGCATTCCATTTAAGGGTACTCTTCCTAGCTCGAATTCTGATGTATACATGTTCACCCACTTGATATTCTTTAAATGTTCTCTTCCGGTCTGCAAAATTCTTCTGCCTATCTTGTGCCATCTTTAAATTAGCTCGAACCCTTTTTACCATGACCTCCATCTCTTCCAACATTTCAGGTCCTAACAAGAATTTGTCCTCCGGTCCACCCCAACTGGAGGGTGTGCGGCACTTCCGGCCATAAAGTACTTCAAAGGGGCTCATCTTCAAGGATGAGTGGTAGCCATTATTATAGGCGAATTCCACTAGATGTAGATACTCCTCCCATCGCGTAGGTTGCTGCATCACATAAGACCTCAACATGTCCTCTAACACTTGATTCACTCGCTCAGTCTGTCCGTCAGTTTGCGGATGGTATGCGGTGCTGAAACTCAACTGAGTTCCTAGACCTTCAAATAAGGTCCTCCAAAAAGCTGAGGTAAACTTAACATCACGATCAGATATTATTACTTTCGACAGCCCATGAAGTTTAAATATATTTTGCATAAAAATGTTTGCAATTTGAGCTGCACGATAAGTGGATTGAACCGGTATAAAGTGAGCTAACTTGCTGAGTTTATCCACCACTACCATTATTGAATCATTACTCCTTTTGGACTTCGGCAAACAGGTGATAAAGTCCATGGTTATGGTCTCCCATTTCCATTCTGGTATGGGTATCGGCTGTAGCAGTCCTGCAGGATGCTGATGTTCAGCTTTCACTTGCTGACATTCCAAACAGCGCGCCAGGTATTCTACAACATCTTTCTTCATGCCTGGCCAGTAATACTCCTTCCTTAGTGAGGTGATTAATTTCTGGTAACCAAGATGCCCTGCATAGGGACTTCTATGATTTTCATCCAGAATCTTTTCTTTAATACTGCTCTGATTGGGTATGTAAATCTTCTTCTGAAAACACAACATGCCGGCTGCATTCAAGGTGTAACCTTGTTGTATGGAACGGGCATTTGAATTTTGCACCAAATGCCTCTTTTGCAAATAAATCTGATCTTGCGTCGCAGCCTCCTCAATCTCTTGGTTAAGGGTGGACCATCCTTGACTGATACCAATCTCATAAATGCAATGCACTTTTCGACTTAGTGCATCAGCAACTCTGTTCTCCTTTCCCTTTAGGTGCTTAATTTCGAAATCGAAATTTCCCAAAAAGTCCACCCATCTTGCCTGTCTTGCGTTTAAAGTAGGTTGACTAAAGTAACTAGTCAAACTGTGGTGATCCGTCATCAACAAAAATTTCCTCCCTACTAAATAATGATGCCACATCTTCAAAGCATGGATCACAGAGGTTAATTCCAGATCATAGGCGGAATATTTCTACTCATGTTCCTTTAACTTTCTGGATTCATAAGCAATCACCTTGCCCTCCTGCATTAGTACTCCACCCACGCCCTCCTTGCTGGCATCTGTACAAACTACATATTCCTTTTCGGGGTCTGCCACACACAGCACAGGTGCTGTGGTAAGTAAATGTTTGAGCTGTTCAAAACTCCGTTGACAGTCTGCTGTCCATTTAAACGCTTTTCCCTTCTTTTGCAAGGAGGTAATAGGGTAGGCAACTCTAGAAAAACCCTCTACAAACTGCCGGTAGTATCCAGCCAGTCCCATGAAAGATCGAATGTCTGCTACATCCTTGGGTGTAGGCCAATCCATTATAGTTTTAATCTTTTCGGGGTCTACAGCTATACCTTCCTTTGTAATAATATGACCCAAATACTGGATCTGCTCTTTATAGAAATCACATTTGCTGAATTTTCCATATAACTGATGCTCCCGTAAAGTCTGTAACACTATTCTTAGATGTTCCTCATGCTCTTTCCTATTCCGGGAGTAGATAAGTATATCATCAATAAAGATCAATACAAATTTGTCTAAGTATTGATGAAATACACTATTCATTAAACACATGAATGTTGCAGGCGCATTAGTTAGCCCAAAAGGAAGTACCACAAACTCGTAATGTCCATAACGAGTACGAAAAGCGGTCTTGGCTATGTCTTCATCTTTTATTCTAATTTGGTGGTACCCTGATCTCAAATCGATTTTTGAGAAGATGGTCGCCCCCTTCACTTGATCAAACAGCTCATCAATGCGGGGTAGTGGATATTTGTTTTTGACTGTTAGTTCATTCAGCTGTCTATAGTCTATGCACATTCGCAGAGTCCCATCTTTCTTCCTCACAAACAGCGCAGGTGCTCCCCAAGGAGAGACACTGGGACGGATGTACTTCTTTTCTAGCAGCTCTTGCAGCTGCATTTTTAACTCAGTTAACTCTGGCACACTCATCCGATAGGGTGCCCGGGATACTGGGGCTGCTCCGGGTATCAGCTCAATGGTGAAATCCAAATCCCTTCTGGGTGGCAGCCCTGGAATCTCTTCAGGGAATACATCTGCAAATTCTTGCACTACAGGTATATCTTTAACAGTTGCAACCTTATCCACTGAATCTGCAAACCCCACTTGCACTGCATAAATCTGACACTTATTCCGGATACATTTAACCAGCTGGGAGGCTGTGATCGGCCGAATCTGCACTGGTTTTTGGATGCCTTGGATTTCCTTTCCCATACCTAGCTCATCTCTATAAGAAACTGTTTTTGTTTTACAATTAATTATAGACCACCGTCGTTCCAACCAGTCCATTCCTATCAGCACGTCATAGGAACCAAGAGGGAGTACATTTAACTCAGTTGTTATGATTTGGCCAGCTAACTTTAATGGACAATTACTGACTTTGGTTAGTACTCTTCTTTTGGTCCCGGTGGCCAGCTGTACTAACCACGGGCTTTTAAATTTTGTGGTTTGCAAACCACAGCTTTCTACCACTTTAGGACTTATATAGCTTAGGGTAGCTCCTGGGTCTACTAAAACAGAAACAGCTCGGTCAAAGATCTTACCTTTGAACTCTATCATAGTTGGTTGGTAATCAGCTTGCCGATCTTCCAGTGCTGCATTTATTCTGGGCATGGATCGGGCCACATCTCCTACTGTTGATGCTTCGTAGATTTGGGACAACTGATCGTTGTCCTTTCGATGAGGGCAGTTTCTGATATAATGGGGTCCGCCACAGCCCCAACACTGAACAGGTGGTCGAGCAGTGCCTTCAGTGTCCAATCTAACTTGTTGTTCACTGTATTTGGAATCTGCAGGAGGTTTGAATCTGCTCTGCGTTTTGGTTGGATTTTTAGTACTGGTTCCTTTCGAGAATCCTTTCTGAAAACTGCTGCGTGCTCCTTTACTACCCATAGGTATTTTACTGCCTCGTTTATCTGTCCAACGCTTTCCAGGATTTTCTCCTTTTGATTTATTCTGCTGATAACATAGTCTTGCTTTTCGGATTGCTTCGTCCATGGTTTTCGGATTATCGAACTCTATCCTTTCTCGCATTTTCAAAGGTAGGATACTAACAAATCTTTGTACTTTAGCCTTCTCTTCACGAATATAGGGCATATAGGGAAGCAGGGATGTGAACTTGGTTACAAACTCATCAATGGTTTGTTGTCCCAGCCGCAGATCGTGAAATTCGCGTGCCCTTTCATCATAAAACCGCTCTGTCAGGTACTTTTCTTTAAAATATCCTTGAAACTTTTCCTATGTCGCATCCTGTTCACTTATTCCCTGCACCATCTTGACCTCTTCCCACCATAGCGTGGCTTTGGCTTGCAACTGGAATATAGCTAGCCTTGCCTTAAGATGATGATCGTATTCATACACCTGAAAATACTTATTCATATTAATCAGCCATGCTTCTGCAGCTTCTTCAAACTCTCCGTCAAAATGAGGCGATTTAATCTTCCTGAATTCCCCGTGTAATTCCATCCGGGGTCTTTTTGGAGTCTGATATTCAGAGGCGTTAACAGACTTCTCTCCTCGCGTCTCTCCTCTGTCTTCTGCTTCCTCCTGTTCAGTATGATAGCTTTGTTCATCTGTTATTGGTGCTTGTTCCGGCCTCGGATGCGGCTGTTGCTGATGTTGTTTATCAGATAAGCTTTTCAGGATCCTCTCCTGTTCCACATTCAAACTTGCGTTATCCGCACGCAGCTGAGCCATTTCATCTTTTAGTTCCTGCAATGTCCTCAATAGCGTTGAGTCAGTGGTGCGACCTGCTGCTCCCAGTTGTACCCAAAACTCAGAATTCCCTTGAGGTTGTTCCACGTTATCCGGAGGTTCCGGATTCCCATAAGGAGCACTGTTTGCTCTTCTCATTTTGCTACTACCTGCTTCAGAACAACTCATTAAACAGATTTAATTTATCTTGGTGTATTGCTGAACTGTTACCATAAAACTGTTTATATTCTTGTTGTTGTAATCTTAAAAATTTTCCCAAAGGTCATAGAGTTGTAAAACTTGGGCTCTGATACCAATATGTCACGTACCCATAAGTAAAACTACAGTAAATAATTTTTTTTTTATATTGACTACTTTCACATATAATATAACCTTTACTTATCATGTTAAATATATTTACTTGACCTGCATACGAATTCACAACTTAAACTATATAAGAAGCATGATGTTTATATTACATGTCAATGCGCATGCGTTAACACAATCTATATATATATTTTCGTCAACTGTTGATTGCTCGCTCATAATGTTTCACGGTGTAAATGATATGGTCTTCAATATGCAATTACATGATGTGATAACCCGGAATCACAGATGGCAAGTATTCAATACTTTATTTATGGCAACTGCACTTTCCACATTCCGAGAAATCTAACGGATGTGATGGCAAGTCCGGCTCTGACCTTAATCCGCATGGTGGCGTTGATGAAGTCCATCTGGCTAGATCAACGGTCGGTTGACATGCGGCCATGTGCTTGTACTGTGGCCTTGGACTTGTTACCTCCGCGCCAAAACCCATCCCGAGGTCACCGGCTAACGGACGATGCGGATGTGCTCACCGTAGATCTACGGCTCCAACTGAGCCACGAGTCGGTAATTGAGCTGGCTTATTTGTATGTTGGCTTTTGTATCGCGGCTTTAGTCTTCCATTCCATTATGCAGCGTTGTAGCTGTAGCTCCGCAACCTTCCAACGCTGTTTCACATTCTCTGTCATCCGAGGTTCACTGGCATGCAGCCATGGCTTCCAGGTTCTGCATACTTCGTCGTTAATGGCATTGGTTCATCCAGGTCCTTATTTCACAGGTAATGAACCATACCTTCCAAAGCTTGTTTTTACAGTTTGCATTACGGTTTTGCCAGGGTTTGTGCTAACGTGTATTCATGGTGGTATGCAGATGGTCACCGCCCTCGCATCTGGAGCAAGGGGTTTCCTCCATTCATCGGCTACCCAGCACCAGTAAGGGTTTGAACACTGGCTTTATTCGCATGTGGGTTTTTAAGATTAGCTAAAACATTATTCCCTTGGCAGGGATTACGGGAATGACTCAATTTCCTCTATGTTCAAGCTCGGAATCTCTTTTGCTAATGAGGCCGAGAAGTATCAGTTCATATATGTACATTCTTGGGTGTCGTTGTTGTTCTATTTCGCAATATTACTCTGGTTCTTCTGAACCCAGCTGTAATCCTAATTTTTAACTCTGTTTTTCGAACCTCAAGGCATTCCTGCCTAGTTTGACTGTGAAACATGTGTTTGTTCAAGCGCACAGTGATATATATTTACTCAGTCTCTTATGTATGGATATATACTTGGTCTTTACCGTTTCAATATCATGAATAGCTTTGTGCCTGGTTAAAATAGCTGTATGTATTTCCGTCGAGGCACTGTGTATTTCTTTCCTTAATGTTTATGAATGTATCTTTAGTTTATGGACGCCGGCTTGGTGCCTCGACCAGCCTAGTGTAAGCTACGGCTCGGCCCGAGGGGTTTCACCAAGCGGCATTTCGATGTGAAGAACTGCCGGGGTTATGGACTTACAGTCACAGTTTCCCCTCGCCTCGGCGTTCCAGTTTATACTCACATTTTGTTTTCGTTAAATGAATAAGGTGCTTTACATAACATGCAGTACAGTTATTCTTTGAATGCGTATTCATATGTATAAGATATCGTCGGAATGTATTTCCTCTGCAATCTTTGTAGTGTTTATGGCCCTGTTGTTCATAAGTAAGGTTCTGTGATAATAGTTCTTGGCTTACTGTAACATATACAACGAAGATTTCATTGCTCTGTTCTCTCGCTTGAACGTGAGCCTTTAGATTTAGTTTCTGTGTATACAATATATTACCAGGGTTTTACCCCATTCAAAGTTACAGAGAACCGATGTATGTTTCATTTCTTTTGCTAAATAGTTGTATATATACATGTATCTTTATGCCGGCTTCTCTATCATACTTGTTCGCGTTTTTCCTCGTTCCTGTTTTATAAACACAGGGTTCTGTTCTGAGTAAGTTATCTACACTGTAAATGCAACCCTTCAAAGTATATACTAGGGTTTTTGTGGAGTACTGTAACCGCAGTCTCTGTTAATACTTCTCATGTAGATTCTTAGGTTCTTTCTTTAGATTCTTATTCTAGTCCGTAATGCACTTGACTCTGTGGTTTTTTTTTATAATTTACATAGTAGCCTATACATGTTTCCTAAGGCTGGATTTGTTGTCTATAATGCACACAGAGTATCATTTCTATTTTCTCGATACTGTCTCATAATAAAAGCAGTTAATACTTAACTTATTTCACTTTTCTCTTTACAGAACAAAAGTAAACATTTAATCTTTTAACAGATGCATAAGCAAGAAGCCATACCTGCTTCTATGCCAAACCTCTTTATGATGCTTGTCAATCCACCCGTCCGTAGGAAGTCTTCGCTGAGCTTCCACCCCCAAGCACTTGCAGGTCCTACTCGTCCGCAATAACACTGGTCTTCGCCAGTCAACGCTATCTGATCCTAACCAGACGCAGCGTGCACAGGAAAATTTCCTTTTTCCCTTATACTATCTGATCCTCACCAGCATAGCATTCATTTTCATTTTTCTGTTTTCTCTGCCATCTGATCCTAACCAGACTTGGCATTTTTCCCTCTTTCCTCTGGGGTCTCAACTACCTCCAGGTAATTAGGGTAACTGATCCCTCAGTTACTAACCATGATTAATCATAACTCAATTCAAAATGGTACCAACACAACTGTCTTTTTATTAACATAACATTAACAACAGGATTAGACATATTTTAAATAAAGTCTTTGTTCCACATTTACTTCACTAGTTACTAGCATTTACTTTTCACAAGGGGTGTTACAATTTTATTGATATTTTATATTCTAAAAAAAGTAAGAGATCTCATCTCTTCGCACTAGATACATAGTTAATAAGAATCTATACTAATTAATAAAAAAATCATCTATTAAAAAATATTAAATTTATTTAACCTATGTAAAATTACCTTGTATTATTTCATGCTTTTCATTATTTCATTTTATGTAGGGATTATCGTACTTATAAAGTTTATTTTAACAAATTTACGAATAATGCAGAAGTATTATTAAAAATTTAAATAAATGACTTAATTAAATTTAATTAAATAAAAATTTAAACACTATTAATAATATAGTAATGAAAAGGCAAACCGCTGAAATTAAAAATAATAAATTTAAGCTATCTAATTTAAACATTTTTTTCCTTAATTTTATGTTTGGGCAATTATTATTTTTAGAAAATTCATGAGTTCTTTCCTAACATTTTTTTCGAAGTTTATTTTACTATATTTTTGGAAAACAATAATTTTCCCAAACTATTTTTCACATTCTCGGTTATTTAACCAGTCATCTCTTGCTTAATTGAGCTTTTTAAAATTCAAGATATGACTTTCGGAAGCTAGCGCTAAGTGGTTTTCGATTTTTCTCTTGGATTATTTTTTACTATGTTTATTATTTACTCCCACGTGCATTGTAAAATTACTTATCATATTTTCCACCCAACTTAATTTTAACATGAAAACATTAGTGTAAATGAATGTCTAAATCTCATAAATCGTATAAATAAATAATTCAAAAAACAATGTATTTTTCCAAATGGGTCATTGGATTTCAGCCATCGGCCAACCAAGTCATCGCAAAAATTCAAAATACTAAAAAAATTATGATATCTAAAATCCCGATATCCTAAAAACATATATTCCTGATATCTCCATTAATGGAGAGGAAAATTCCGATTAATACAGATCTGAATTTTTTTTATTAATTGGTTCCCGCTAATCTGATAATTGATATTCAAAACCCTAAAAGAATATGATATCTAAAATCCTGATACCCTAAAAATCCTATATTCCAGATATCCAAACACTGGAAAAATATGATATCTAAAATCCCGATATCCTTAAAATCATATATTACAGGTATCTCCAATAATAGACGGGTAAATTCCCATTAATAATGTTCTATGAATATATGAATTCTCAATTAATCTGATACTTCATATCCCCAGATCTCGACATCTAGTATTATATCACGAAATACCTACATTCAGAAACTCCCTTGAATAAACGGGAAATTATCTCATTAATCGAGTTCTATAAAGAGACATGAAAAATTCTCGTTAATTGTGTTTTGTTAACCGACTTGAAAAGGGAGCTTTGTTAACAGACGTGAGAAAAGATTCCGATAATCAGGGTTGAGTATAATTAGATAAAATTAATATAATAAAGCTAAAATAACATAAAAATTAAAAAACCAAAGATTAAAATAATCATAAAAGCTAATACAATGCACAATGTCTACCCTCTGAACATATTTAATCCACTTATTTGTCATGTGGATGTAGTGAACATGCCATCTGGCACATTACTAGAACAGGATAATAGAATAAGAATTCTCAATGGCCTTAACATTTTGTCTCATGCCTAGATTGGGAAAAAAAATTATATTATTGGAATGTGCTTTCGATGAGTGGAAAATAATTGTGATCCGAAAATGATGAAACTATGAGACTTAAAATTTTATAAGTTCGTTAGTGCATTAAAAAGTAAATTATCCACTAATTTTTTATTTCTCAAATTTTAACCAAAAACAAAAATAAGATTAAAAATCTAATTGCACACACTAAAGCTAAAAATAATAAAGTAATTAAGAAATAGATAATAAGTTGACTAGATTAACCATTAAAATAATTTTTAGATTTTATTTTATATAAATAAGTAAAATAGAATAAGTGGTTGTTGAAGGTGTTAACAAATGGTAATACATTAGATGGAGAAATTATATTTATTTAATATTCTATAAAAGGTTTATTCACAATTAAAGTTAAAGATAACATTATATAATTATAAGATTTTTTTTTAGTTATGTGTATTACTATGCATTTTTGAACGGAAATATATTCTCATTAAATATTGAATATAAAAAAAAAAAACATATTAACATATTATCTCTTCAAGTTGATTTATGAATCTAATCAATAACAACTGGCTGAATAATGGTATTACCTATGATATTCACTATGGGTGAGTAAATTAGTTTTTTATGCAAGTTCTTCATCTATATCTAACTTAGAATTGCTTTGATTGGTACAAGTATTCACAACCGAATTGCTTTGATTAGTACAAGTATTCACAACCTCAATGAAGATACCTTAGTGTTATACAAACATGGACCTCCAAACCATGAGTGTACTTGTAACTCCCATAATTTATATGGTGCAGTTAACACCATTTTCATTAAAATTATCCTTTTAATTTATATTTAAATTTGCATTTACATTTGAGTGCAAAGGAAGTAGGGAGATACAAGATTTGTTTTTATTTTCATGGAAAATTACTCACTTTTAGAGTTTTATCTAGGTTATTCCCATAATCAATCATCATAAGTTTTAGTGTGACATAAATGGATGTTAATAGAGGAAACTTATAGGAAACCTAAGGTCTAATGTTCTAAATTTATAGAATAAATCCTTTGAAACAGAAGTATAAATATTATTTATTTAGTGTAACATAAGTGGATGTTAATAGAGGAAACCTATAAGAAACCTAAGGTCTAATGTTCTAAAGTTATAGACATAAATCCTTTGAAACACAAGTATTCCACCAAGAATGTAAAAATTTTCACCATAGGTCAGGAATTAGGTAAAGATAGCAAGTATGAAAATTTTAGTTTATGGTATTTGCATTGATTAATTGGAAACACAAATGTTACCATTGTCATTTTCCTAGGATTAATGACTTGCTAGAAAACTTGGTGTGGTTAAAGAAAACCAACAAAATGAACAAAGAAAAGGACAATCAAAACTTTTAAAGCCTTAATTTTACCGGAGGGAATTATGAAATACTAAACATCATCTTAAAAAATAAAAAAAAAATGATTAGGTATGGTATAGACAAGCAAAGAAATCTAAAATAAAGCAAAAAAATATCATTATTTTCAAAATTAAAATATGAGTTCTAAGAACAAAGCAAGTCATTTTACTCCAATTTAAATCAGGACAAACAAAATATTAAAAATCCATTAGAATCCAAGGAACTTGTCTCCAACAAAACTTTGATAAGCCACACTTGAAAAAGAAGCAACAAATGTACTTAAAATTTGTGAGGTGTGCTAAATTGAGTGAAATAAATGGAAATTTCTAATCTCATATCTTCAATGTTAAACTAAGATTCTCACATTTTTCTTATTAGTTTTCCTACTCGCCAAAAAAATTCAATTTATTTATAGGAATTCAATAACATTCTTTTTAAACCTATTTCCCTTTCAATTCAAGAGTTTCATTAGTAAGACATGTTTAAAAACATGCCTTTTATTACCACAAAATACTAGATCTTTTAGCATTACTTAAACAAAAAAAAAAGTCAACTTTATAAATAGTGATAAAAACTTGTGGTAATTATAACCTATTAATATTAACTAATCACACAATATTTCAAATATCATAAAAACATAAGATACAAAATTGTAAAAATTAATCATAATAAAATGCAACTACTTCCCCATAATAAAAAAATTCAATCTATTTTCTTAATAATAAAAAAAAATGTTAAAAAAAATCCCCTCAAAAATAAAACAACACCACCACTCGAAATATAGGCAGCTCTCTCAAAATATTAACCAAAATATTAATCTTTCGTTAAAGCACATTATTAAGAAATATTTCCTTAAACTGCTCTCAATAATGAAATGAGAATGCGAACCTACACAATTTTGTACAAAGATATTTATTAATTAAATTTTATTAAGAATTAAAAAAAAAAAAAATACATTCTAAAAGGGTTCTTGTGTAGACCAAAAAGAAGACCTTTCTACATAATTAGTTAATTGGTAAAGCAAGATAAATCATTTTAAATATAGCCGATGTAA
Organism: Pinus taeda; assembly: GCA_000404065.3. Taxonomy (NCBI): domain Eukaryota; kingdom Viridiplantae; phylum Streptophyta; class Pinopsida; order Pinales; family Pinaceae; genus Pinus; species Pinus taeda. The sequence continues at coordinate 57,950 of APFE031081931.1, read as the reverse complement.
GGACATAAACCAGACCACAAACCAAATTTGATTTCTAAAAACCCTCGGAAACCATCGTGGCATTCTTGAGAGAGGACGCGTTTTCTTTTCCTTTTTATGTAATTTTAAATATTTAGAAGCCTTTGCAAGGTTGTCGTGGTGAGAGGCAGTGGCTCCTCATGATTGTAAATTTTAGGGTTTACTCTATTTTACTTTAAATTGGAAGCCCACAAAATATTAGGGCAGATCAATATGATGTAGAATCAGGCCGAAGAAGTTGGTCAGCCTTTGAGAGGCAACGCCATGTCATAATCTTTTGCTTTAATTCAAGTTCCCTATGCATTCATGATTTACGTATGTTTATTTCCGGTTTGGATTCTGTCAGATTTCTCTGTGTGTTTGATTTATGTTTGTAAGCCCTATCGGATTATTGTGGTAGCCAAATTATGGGAAGAAGCTCAAGAGGTGTTTCCAACGAGAGTTGCTCTAAGAGTCAACCCTATCTGACCTCGATGGACATTGGAGTTGTCTCGCTGCTGTGTGGACAAAGGCTGTAACCTCAAACTCAAGCAGCAGAATTGCAAAACTAAAGGCTGAGTGATATGGCAGCATCATGGAAGGCCAAACTTTAACGAATATGAAGGAGATTTGGGTGTTAACACTGCCGAAACGAAGGGGGATGGATCCATTCAAATGCAGAGTCCATGTTGGCAAGGATCCATGAGTCTGGACCAATCGTGGTCCGGCAGTCGCCTTCGGGCCTCATCGTAAATCAAGTACAAGAAAAGTGGTTAGAGCCTCGAATATGAAGATAACTCTCTGACTAGCTGAGCATTGTGGATAGTCGACCCTAACTCAGATGGGGTCTAGTTGGCTTGGTCACGCCTCAAAGTAATGAGGGCCAACCAAGGAGAAAGTACCACTAACTTCAAGTGGGATCCAGGAACTCAGAACGGGGAAATTTACATAGATCAAGTTGGAATGTTGGTCATGCTAAAGCACGGGTGCACCGAGAAGAAATATGGATCAGCCCAGAAAGGGTAGAAGAAGAAGCTATGGATCTCTGGCATTTGGTGTAGGGTGATTTCATTGCTACAGAAGAAAGGCAATATCAAGCTAGGTTTAGTCGGCCCATAACCCAAAGGCTTCTCGAATTAAACCATTTGGGGATGAAATTGACCTACCCCAAAATCATTCTTTCTCAATATCACTACTTATTCATAACTTATTTTTGCATTATCTTACTTTTGTACAGATTAATTAGTTTCTTTAAGGAAAATGTCATTTCTCACATAACTTATTCTTCCATTTATTTTACTTTTGTATAAGTAAAACGTCATTTCTAACATGATTGTTCTGTTAATCTAGCAATTCTACTAAAGCAATAAAGAAAACTACAAAACCAAGAAATGCCTTAGAAGTAAATGTTGAAAATGTAACTAGTGTGAGCCTTCATAAGGTAATTCAGATATACTATTGAAATATTTTTTATATTCGTTTATTACATTTATTATTATTCTTTATTTTCTAGTTCAAACATGTTCTTCATGCTTTCAAGGTCATTTGAGTTAAAAAGAAAATTTATTACGAGTCATTGAGTCAAAGCCCAATTGGTCTTTTGAAAGAAAAGAAAAGAAATTTATTCTTAAGTCAACGTGTCTTCACAAGACCAATTCGGCCATCAAGATGAACAAGTTAGCCATCCCATAAATTGTGGCTCTTCAAATGGTCGAATAACTATATATTGTCACTTTTGCTCCACATTTCAGTGATTACTTTGATTTTTGTGCAAGAAGGAGAATTTTATTGAAAGACAAATGAGAGATATATTATGTTTTCTACCCTAATTTTTGTTCACACGTGCGAGTTTCCTGAGGCGTTTCCTGTGATTTTACATGCCCAAAATTTTAGGAGATGACCAAGTTTTTGAAATTTCATGAACATTGACATCTGTTAACTATGATTTGTTGGGGATGGATTGAAGGAAGGGTGACTTGGTTCTTTGTGGCAGTATTGGGCTTGGTCTTGTGTCTTGGATATCTCACTTTCAGCTATTCTATAAGAACATGATTTTATTGCATCTTCCATTATGTGGGGTTTTGCACTAGATTGGAGCATACATCTTTGTGTTCATTATCTCTTGTGATGCTCATGTTTTGTACTTTTGGTAATTCCTTGATGAAGAGAAAACATAAAATTTAATAAGAAGCCAACAAACATTCACAAGTAATTATCAAGATAAAACTACCTTAATCTTGATTATTCAATGTGGTATCAGAGGTAAGGTGAAGGAAGGATAGATTGAATATGACTCTTTATTAGCACCTTGAAGAGCTATGGTGAGGTAGGGGAGGTTGGAGATGACATATTATCTCTGTGTACCGGGTAAAGCTCTAATCCATAAAAAAACGCTAGTTATATATTTGTTTAAGGTCATTATGTTTCCTCAAACAAAGTCAAAAAGCTTTGGACCGGATATAAATTCAATCTCAAATTGAACTTAAGTAAGAAACCTTAAGATTCTGAAGTCTTATTATTCACCAAGCTTTATAACATTTAAGAAGGTCAAAGTTTTATCAGTCATAAGATAAGATCTATGGTGGACTGCTATGAACTAATTTTGAATGACCAAACGAAATGGTTCCTCCAGACCAAGAATTCCAAAGATTATCTGTCCATGATTAGTAATCCAAGTCTGAATTCTTTACGTGGTTAAAATTTGAAATTTACTATTCAAATGATACAATTAATCAAAGTCAAACCTCTATTGAAAGGAGAAGATCATTCTAGGAATGAAGGCCATAGTCACAACATTTTCTTTGGAGAGGCAATGATTCAAATGAAAGCTACAAGAAAAAGTACTTATAATGACCCCCAACAGTTACTTTTATTATACATGAAATTTGAAGCCTTATATATTTTACAAAATTCCCTATTATCTATCAAGAAATATGGAATAATACACAATAAAGTTTGAAGCATATTAAACATTTATTATATCTTTCTCTTAAATGTCAAGTTTATGAGATTCCTCTTTGCAAAAAAAACTTGGAAGAATACCTTATATCTGTGGCATGTAACCTAAAGTATCAAAGTTTACATAACAATAAATTTGATGAAACATCTAATTAGGAGAACTATTTACAAAATAAAAAACAAGAAGCATACATTTGAACATGTGAGGGTGGCATCCAAATCCAAAATCTCAGTGACATTATGCCTATGTGACATAACTTTATCTTTATATGATTCTATAAATAGAATAACGATGGGAATATTATACACAACTCATTTTCAATAACCTACAAGTAGTCTTCGCTGAAGCAAAATCATATTATCTCAAGGTGCATAGAGAATGTAGTACTGCATGAAGGTTGAGCTCTCAAAAGAACAATTTTAGTTCTCCCACTATGTGGTCCAAGATATATATACTCATGCAAATTATTGAATATTAATACAGCTTCAATCAAAATTCTATGGATTTGGTATGTCAAGAACAAATAAGAATAATAATTGCTCATATCCATAATCCTTGCATTGGACAAGTCTTATATATGAAGGGAAAAAACTAAGACATGTCACCTTGATATGCAATATATCATTTGTAAAGTTGTAAACTCAAAATTTGTTGGAAAACTTATAAATGCAAGAGACAATGAAGAAAGGACTATGATATATGAAGTTTATCATTGTAGTACAAATATATGAAGAAACTATACTACTAAGACCCTTCCCCTAGACATAATAGAAGAATGAATGACACCATGAAAACAACCTATCTAACATTGAATTTTGAAAGAAAGTAAATAAGACATTTCTCTTTAAGTATGGGTTATAACATATCTTGAAGGATGAAGGACCGAGATTAGATGTTTGAGCTCTTGAATACCATATGAGACTTGGTTGCATAAGTGTATGGACAAAATTGAACAAGAAGTCCAAATTTTATTGTATGTCTCCTTGAAGCAACCACTACTATTTATAATATAATACTATACTCAAAGGAAAAAGTGAATAAATATTTACCTTTAAATGTGTGTATAATCCTTGTTCCTTTGTGATTATTAACCTATGTCCATTATCGGAATGCTAAGATGATGACATTCTTCTCTTTAAGGATAGTAGTGCATATGTGTAGATATATTTCAAATAAATTTGACTTGTTAAGCAATTTAAAGTTTTTTTTGCATACAAGACTAAGTTTCTAAAACCTAGCAATGAAACGAAATGCATCTCTTGCATAGAAATATTGCATTTCTAGGGTCTGCATGTTTGTAGAATTTTCAATTCCTAACATGAAAGATCTTAAATAACTTGAAGAATCTATGGTTTTGTAATTACCTCTCTAGCATTCTTGTAAAACTTTGCAAACTTTTTAAATGACACATCTCGAATACTTTAGCATTTAGGTTTTGTAAGCCCTACCATAGTTTGGACTAAAAGGAAGCCTAGGAGAAAAACTTGTCTAATCATTACCAATAAGTAAATCTAACCCTTGATGATAATGAAATTGTGAGAACAAGGTTGGAAATCTATTCCAAGATTAAGAGGGAGCTAATCTTTCTAAAAACATAAGTATTCTAAATCTTCTTGATTACTGCTAATGTTATTCTCTTCGTACTTTCTCCTTTTTGTTCTTTCATAGTTATCTAACAAATGTTGTAGATAAAAATAAGAATTATCCAAGAATGAATAATAGTTAGAAGAATTGGAAGAACATAGAAAAACATGAACATTAAGAAGGAAGAAGAAGAATTCGATGAAATGGCTGAACAAAAATAACAAGTTCACTTACCTCAGCTCAAAAGAGGAAGCTGCAAGATCTTTGATACACATGATAATTGAAGTATGACAAAAAAGAAAACAAACTTGTGATGAAAAGAAAAGATGATTGATCTAGGACAATATCATGTAGCAAGAAGTTGAAGAGCTCTGATCTCAATGTAGCAAAAACCGATTGCTTAAATCTAGGAACACAATTATTGATAGTACTGATGCTCATAAAGATATTATTGATGGTTGGAAGTTGATATAATTTCTTGGAAAAACATGAAACCAAAATTATATTAGGAAGGAAGAATATGTGGAGGCTTTTTCCATCAGCTGTGAATAAGTTTGGCTCTATAACGCATTTGATGAATTATTTGAGGACACATTGGATACAACATGAAGATTTTCAATGAACTAGGAAAAGGTTGAGGTGTTTTATAATTTGAAAGTATGAAGTAGAAGGGAGTCTAGAAACTAAAAGAGATCTCAATGGAAGAACAAGTAGTGGTTGATGATTAATTTTAAGATAAGCTTATGTTTGTGGTTGTTCCTCCTTGTTTGATATGGTGCTAGGACTTCATACATGGTTGAGAGGGAGTGAGAGTGGACACCATATTCCCCATGTCTCATGCATTATGGCCATGACTAATAGCCATAATCCTAGTGAAGACATTGGTAGGGAGAATGTTGGATTGGATAAGAATCTAGGAGCAATATTTCTTGAGGTAATGTATCCAAGATAGTATTATTCCTAAGGATCAAAATTATTTGAAGATAAATTATTTCCAAGATAAGAATAATCTTCTAAGGACATTCTTAGTGAACATTCAAATGGGTTATGTTCCTTGAGAGGTGGTGGTAGTGTACAAATTTATGCCTTGCATCATTGTGCTTTGATTTAGTAGAGAGATAGAGCTTGTTAGTCAAGGCCTTACTACATTTGGAAATTTTGGTTATGATGTTATGATGATGCTTATCAATCTAAATCCATTCTTATTGTTGGGAAAAATGCTAGAGGGGGGGGGCATTTGAATTATTATTTTAAAACTCACTTAAACATTTCTATTTCTAATTCAGTTTTTTCTACACTACTATCATTAAGTAAACCAACATATGTACGTGTCTATGAGGAAGGAAAGCATAATATATTGATCTAACTATATTTTCATACATTTCATCATCTATTCTACCTTAACCAGCGTATCATTACTTCATTAGCCTTTAATTAAATAGTAACCATTAGTAGTAAGAACAAAATAAACATACATAATCAACACAAAAACACATGAGGACACCACGAGTTTTAGGTGGAAACCCATTGTGGGAGAAAAAACCACTACCATCGTCTCTGTCTTCATCTTATTATAAAGGAAAACATATTACAATATTGTACTTTCATAGACTCATACCAATAGGTAGGCACCCGCCTGCAGAAGGCTACAACAATATTTCTTTCTACAACACCAAATAGGAGATAGATTCAACCCCCTGATCTCATTTACCAACACCCATTAGAAGAGACCTTCAACCACCTAATCAAATTTACCAGCTATCTCTCAAATGAATGTTTGAACTCCCTCACTGAAGGCTCCAACCCTCAACACATTTGTGGACCACATTTCATAATATTTCATATTGGATCCACCTAATCCAAAACATCAAACCTATAGGTACTTTTCATCATATTTTCATATTGGACCCACTACCATTATTTAAGCCCAACACCAAATAACAATTTTGAAACCAATCATTGTATCAAATCATTTAATGACTGAACCAACTTAATCATCAAAGAAATCACTAAATCTTAATCAATCAATACAAATAGATCAAGCTAAACTAGGATAGATCATATACTTTCACAACTACTCATCAATAAGCCAAACAATGTTACCCATCACAAAAACCAATTGCTTCCACTGCAAACCTCGATCAGTCATGCATCCAATTTTATACCCCACTACTATCAATTATACATATGTACATACACGCTTCCCCTGAAGAAGAGCCGCTTACAGATATCAAAATATTGATAACTGAATCTGAATCACTGTGCCACTGAACCAATCACCCCAACAGATACTAATCCCAACCTAAATCACTGGACCAAATATAGATTATCACACAGTAGTACCATCACTGGGTCAACGTCTAGTTCATAATCAATTCAGCCTAGGCAATACTATCAAACACAAATTATTATAAGAGAGACTTCATCGACAGATAGCAGTAAGCATAATAGAAAAAATAAACCATTAACATCAACTCATACTGCAAAACCCTAGTAGATGTATGTGACACTTATAAAGAACTCTTCCGTATGTACATGCTTATCACTCACCACACATGCATATAGATCTATCCATACAACAAAATATATATGTGACTACCCAGTAGAATATTTGTGTATGCATGCTACTTCTTAGTTGAAAACTCGTGTCCAAATTTGTAATCACTAACACATGCCTTCCTTGCAACACAAAATCTGTCAAACCCAAGTCTCGGCATGCCAACTATTACAGGCACACATCATAATATCATCATCACAAATCTATCAAACCATACACAAATTATTCAATATGTTGTCATTTTAGATCTCTTAAATTTGGTCCATCTCCATGCTCCTTGGTGCATTCCCATTTCAAATGAACTCATTCATAAATAATCCATCACATACACACCCTAAAACTTGATCTCCATCTCCTTAAATAGTATAAGCCTTAGCCAATACCTTAGGGAAATCCTTTAGAGATGTCCGTGGTATTCTTTGACGAGATCAAATATCCATTTTTACGCTCATTACTATGGTCCAATACCAAGGTAAACACCCTTGATATTCATAATACCATGGTGAGGAAATTGTTCACTACTTCCCTTCATCATTCATGTGTATGTATGTTTCTTCTCTTCACAGGACCCACATATACTTTCCTAAACTTCACCTTTATCATCCTTCTATTTTTGAACTCATATTCCTTTGTCCCTTCTCTCTGTCACATTTGTAGTAACCTATATAATCATCCTTCTACCTTCATGTTGACATCATTATCAAGTAAGTTTCCATCAAGGAAAACACATTATTCATAATGCCAACAATATCCCCCTTTAGACTTCATGGTGACCACTTTGGTCTTTGATCACCACTACCTGTAAATACTTGTAAGCACATATGTAGACATACCAATATTCTCTCCAAGAATTCTTCTCTAAACAACAAGCTACTCTCCCAATTTGAAATCAAGGGAAAAGGGTTGACTAATGTTAAATGAAGACTTCTTTCTCCCTTTGTGGAGAGGATTGTTGTAGGTTTGATGTTTTAAATATGAATATTGACGTAGCTCCTTTTAAGTGTATGTTGAATCTTGTACAATACTTTCAATGAATTATATCACTCTATGACTCAACAAAATATGAACTTTCCTATCACCAAAGAATCATGCTTACATCAATCACCCAACACAGTGGGGTTTCATATTTGACTCATAACTACATGAAATGACTAAAATAATGAGATTACATACATAATTGACTTGAGCCTCAATAGACCAAACATGACTAAATCTTACAATTATTACATCATGGTTCTTTAGATGACCTTTACATCAAGAAACAAATATGAAATTCATAACCAAAGACAAGGACCTCAACCATGAGGTAGAAAGACCTTAATAGTAACATGAACAGTAACATACACATCGTCATCATCAAATTCAAGACAAGATAATGTAGCTTCAATATCATCAACTTGTGACTAAATATGCAACATTACCAAATTGTAGCAACATAATATTGTTCCATAGATATCTGTTATCAACTTATCCCCTTAACCTCATCAAGGTCACCTTTATCTTTCCCTAAGAGCCACAATCGATGTACATCGAATATATATTAATATTTTCCAACATAACATTGTATATTTTCATGCATCAATAACATATGTGAGAACCGAGAATATCATCCTAAATTAAGATAGGACAATGTAGCATCAATCTTCATCAACATCACCATGTGAACAAATATGTAATGCTTTCAAGCATCACCATGTGACAAAATATGTAATTCTTTCAAGCATCCTCCATCTACAATTATGTTTCATTAATAGAAGCAACACGAACCTCAACAAAGTAGATGTCATTGACTCTTATCAGTCTTCGTACTATCATTCTCTATTAGTTTGTTAGTCTTTACGCATCATTTTTGTACATATAAATTTATTATAGACCCTCAAGGTGCAACTGTTTTTTTTAGACTTCTAAAAATATCTAACATGGTTAGATTCTACAGTAAAACTCTTTTAAAATGTTTGAGTATTTATATTTTGTCAGGGTTTTCTAATGGAAAACTACATCAATACAAAATTTTAACCCTCTATTAGTAGGTCATACAAATTTTAACTTGACAAAAGAGATATTTGTTATTTACAAAAACCACTATTTAGAAATATTCCTCCAACCACATTTCAATTCTATTTGGGAACACATCATGTTAAGGATCAAAATGGTGAAGGAAAAACATAGATGGACATGATATACTGAGCACCATTTAACGGAACTGAAAGTGTTATATCTTATCGAATATTATATGTATTTGATCATATTCCTAATTAAATTTGTAGAAAAATAACATATTAACATTACTATCAAATGAAAACATCCTTAAGAATGGTAGTTCCAACAATTTCTCAATTGGGTCATAGAAATTATGTTGGGGGTTTACTAAAGATTGCAAAGGATTCATGGATGAATAATATCACTTGTAAGAATCATGTGGATCAATTTCTAGTACTGGATATTCTGAAGATTAATGAATTTCGTGCTATAATTAATCTTAGAAGACCAATAAAGATGACAAGGTATAATTATTGGTTGAAATTGCAATGTTTCACTCCCTTGATAAGTCTTCCTTGGATCATATTTCAAATTACCAACAATTTCATATAAGTTAATTAATTTAAATAACATGCAATCCCCTACCAATTCATAAGGTGAGCTATCGATACTAAAATAACTAGGACACTGACATAACTTGTTAAACAACTAAGAATGGAGAATCATATATACAATTGAATTGAGCATCATCACATATTTGTGAAGAATTGTCAAGAACATGACATTCTCATAAAGGTATTTATTTGTAATTTCATAATCATATTTACATGTCATTTCTTTCTCTAAAATAATGTAATCATTTTCAACTTGAGAAGAAACAAAATGGAAGTTTTCGTAACAATATCATTATTATGATATATTTCATTTTGTATTATAAGTTCTAATTTGGCATTGATAAAATGAGAATTTGACACCACTATCACCATGTATCGACATGTCTCAATGCCATCAAATTCTAATGAACAAAACATCCACTCTTTCTTCTATCCAATCACATTTTCCTTATATTTTAGGTGGTGGCTCAGTCTATTATGCCAATAGACACCATTCTCCCACTAATTCACTCTCCCTTACACTTATCCACGCATTCTTTTCTTCAGGCCAACATTTCTTCTTTTCATTATTTTTAAGAAAGTAGTCAGCAACTAATTTTTTTATAGTATTTTCCTCAACAGGTCATAGTTTCCATGTTAGCCTTTATAATGATGACCACATGTAGAAAAATAGGGTGTATAAAGATGGTATAGTTACAATAAAGAACAAAAAATAATTTCAAATACATAGAGAAAAGTCCTTGAGTTTGTAATAATTAAGTGTTTCCCATTCATCAAACTAATTTTGCATAAGAATTATTCAATGGAAAATATTTGAAAAATTATTTGGTTTCTGTCTCATTGATAAAATTCCTCTACTATTTAACAAGAAAGATACATTTATTAAAATAGTTAGGACCAAACGGAAAAATTATTGAAATGAGCACACTTGGAATATGATAAGTAACCTAATAAAGGAACAGTAAAAAAATAAAGAAAGAAGAAAAGTATATCCTTTGCAAAAACTAATAGAGTAATTAACTAATCTAATCGACTCTACTCCTATCCCACCCTTTACTAATTGAAAATGAACTAGGTGAAAGCATTGTGCCAATGATACCACTCAAATACCTCAAACGTGTTATCACATCTACTTAAAAGGTTAATAGTAGAAATTTGATTAATATAAAACAAGGCATATAAATAATTTTTCCATTAGAAATTTTATGCCTCATGAACAAAATAATATTATTGTGTGCTACTCCCTAGGTGGGGTGTATGACATGAGAGAGGGTGGTGGTGGTTTGTTTTCATCCCACCAAGGGACACACCTAAGGGATGTGGAATAATACCTCACTTGTGGTTTGTAAATCGCATGCAATGATCATGGAAGTTTTATCACAAATCATGAGCTTGTCATTCATTCTTTCCATCAGTTCCTCGATGTGATGCTAAATATTCTAGCCCAAATTCATATCTACCATTGCAGTTATCTCACTTGCGAGGACTATCATGTCACTCAACCCGACTGATTTGATATCTTCCATTGGGCCAATAATTTAGGTTTGTCACTCTACTCCAATTGTTTATTAAGAATTTATTATTTGGAGGTATCTAGATAATTCTCAATCCTCATATTGAGGATCAGGTAAATTCTCCTCCTGGGCTCTATTTTATTTATATTTCATTGAAGAATTTTAGGATTATGATGTTATGGCTTTATGTTTTCGGACCATTATTAAAGAATGTAATCTTTGGTAGTGGATATAGATACAAAAACTCACATCGCTAACCATACTTTATAGCTTCCTAGCAACTACTTTGCTCATGGTTGACACCTCTTTCTTCACAACTAGATCATCAAAGGAAATAGTTGTTACAACCTTATTTTCCACTCGACTATAGGGAGAGAGAACGTAGTTAAACTTACCTAAGTTTATGGTTAGAATGCATCCCATTTCATTCCTATTTTTAAATATGTGGATCTTACGAGGAGGTTATTATATGCTATATGGTTGAAAGTAGAGAATTGAGTAATTTCACATAATTATTCTATCACGACTTCGTAATTTTGAAATAATATTTTTTTCATAATTAAGAAAAAAATCATAATTAACAAGAAGGTTCCTAGTGAGTTGGAAAATCTCATAATTTGGCATGAAATTGATGCATGATATGTAGTTTCTTGGTTCACATGACACTAAGTGTATCTGTGACATCTCTCCACCTAATTAGCATGCGATTAGGCATAAATTCTCATGGCCCTAAGTTTTTAGTTACATGCTCCTAAGTCTGTGAATAACCTACATAAGAAGACTCTATAAAGGGGAGAATGAAAATGAGATATAGGGTAATTCTTACTTATGTTCCTAGATTTCTGCCAAAATTTCTTTGCACCCGATATCATTCCATTGATAATCCAAGAAGAGGAATATGTAGATGATTACAAAGGAGGCCTCACTATTTGAAGGTATATTACATGCTGTATTTCTCATTAATATGAATGCAATGATCTTTCTCTTGTAATGTTTTCTTTATGATATGGATGAAATGATCATGTTATGTATTAAGTTTACTTCTTCAGATAATTTTCCTTCCATGGAGGCAAGCATCATATTTTTATGTTCAAGATTATGATTAGGAGATCATATATAGTATTTCAAGCAGGATCTTTGAGTAGGAGCAGATTCCTTGACAAACAATGGCATGGAAAATCTACATAATGATATGAGGTCTGAACAATGCACTTCTTCCTTTCCTCTATCTTTTATGTATTTGGATGGTAATAACATAACTTCTACGAGATTGGATTCAAACATCCATACATACTCTAGAAGATCCAAGGAAAATATCCATGGATCTATAGCTCCTTCCCTTCTGAGCATTTATTAAGGTAACAACAACTACTTCTTAAGGCTCATTCATCTCTCATTCCATTAATTATGCTAGTTTTGGAGCATGTTCACACTAGTCTTAGTAGGTTTATTTTCAACTATTATATTCAATTTATTTTAACTTTCACAATGATCGTTTTCATGTGGTACATATTTCTCTATAGTGGGGTTAATGCCAAGCTTTCCGTTGGCTATAACTAAAATAGATCCCTATCATTCCCTAATAACATTTTCAATAATGGGAGACTCCAATTTTTGTCTAAACCATCAAACTTCTTTCTCTATTCCTCACATTTCTCTAAGAGGTTTGACCATTCGTTAGTTTCCTTCTTCTTCTTCTTATACTGAGAATCATCTAAACAAATTCAAAGTACTATACCTTAGTGAATATTACTAGTATTTGATCATATTTCTAACTATATTTATAGAAGAATAAAATATTAACATTACCATACAATGGAAACATCCTTAAGAATGGTACTTCCAATAATTTCTCAATTGGGTCATCAAAATTAAGTTGGAAGTAACTGTTCCTTCCCTTCTTATAATTTCTTAAGGTAACAAAAACTAATCCTTAAGGCTCATTCATTTTGTATTCCATTAATTATGCCACTTTTGGAGAATGTTGACACTAGCCTTAGAATGTTTGTTTTCAACTCTTCTTTTAAAATTTATCTTAACTTTCACAATAATCCTTTTCATGTGATATGTATTTCTTTGTAGTGGGGTTAATGTCAAGCTCTCCCTTTACTGTCGTTAATAGATCTCCGTATTATTTCCTAATAACATTTTCAATAATGAGAGCCTCCACTATTTGTCTAAGCCATCAATCTCCTTGCTCCATTCTTCACGTTTCTCTAAGAAGTTTGACCCTTTGTTAGTTGCCTTCTTCTTTTGAGTAGTTTCCCCTTCTCATCTTTATCATCAACCTATGTTGTGTCAAGGAGAATGAGTTTGCTCATGTATGACCTATAACTAGGAATTTGGGTGAACCATGGCCCAAATAAGAGCATAAATATCATCCGCTGGGTTTTAGGAACTAATCTTGTCACCCGTCAAGATGAATTAACTCAAGTGGAACCAAAATTGGTAATGAGTAATGCATTGTCACTAAAACTCTAGTGTTAGTTGAAGATGTTGAGTGAGTTCCTAATGTTATTCACACCAAGGAAAAATATAACCAATATATATACGCTGTGGACACCTACTATAACCTTGAATTCCTCCTTGGTAAGGTTCTCATTGATAGAAATAACACTATAAAAGACATGTTGATATCCTTAAATCACACACAAAGGAAATGTGAAACCATGGAAAGAAGGCTTAAGTACATTGAAGGATAGAGGATCCTCCTTTTAGAACTATTTGTCTTTCATAGAACAAAAATAATCTCATCAAAGTAGATTTCATTGAATCTGATCACTCCTCCTTATGGTTTTGTCTATTAATTTCTTAGTCTTTATCAATAGTTTTTGTATGTATCAATTTATTACAGACCCTCGAGGCACAAAGCTTGTTAGATTCTAGACTAAAAGGCTTTTAAAGAGTTTGAATTTTTTTATTTGATGAGGGTTTTCCAATGGAATATTGCATCAACACTAAAGTGAAATCATCTATTAGTAGGTAATAAAAAATTTAACTTCACAAAAAACAATTATTATTATTTACAAAAAAAAAAGCAGAAAGATTCCTCCAACCATATTTCAAGTTTCTTTTGAAATGGATCATGGTAAGGATCAAAATAATGAAGGAAAAACTTATATGGGTAGGATATACTGAGAATCATATAAATGAATTCAAAGTACTATATCTTATCAACTATTGCTAGTATTTTATAATATTTCTAACTATATTTATAGAAGAATAAAATATTAACATTACTATACAATGGAAACATACTTAAGAATGGTACTTCCAATAATTTCTCAATTGGGTCATCAAAATTAAGTTGGAAGTTTAGTAGTTATTGCAAACAATTCATGGATAAATAGTGTCATTGGTAAGAATCATGTGGAGCAATTTTAAATATTGTACATTGTGAAAGATTAATAAGTATCGTACTATCATTAATATTATAAGACCAAGAAAGATGATGAGGCATAATTATTGGTTGAAATTGCAATATTTCACTCCCTTTTTAAGTCCTCCTTGGCTCATATTTGAAATTACAAATAATTTTGCATAATTTAATTAATTTAAATATCATAAAATCCCCTACCAATTCAAAAGGTAAACTATCAATATCCTTAACTAACTTAGACAGTAGCACATCTTGTTAAATAACTAAGAACGCAGAATTATACATACACTGGAATTATCCAAAACTAAATCGAAATCTTCATTTACGAAAATTACATCATTTTTAGTACAAATCCATGGAAATGTTTCATAGAAAAATATTCCAAACAAGTCTCAATTGAGATATTAGAATTGAATTGACCATCATCACATATTTGTTAAGAATTTTCGAGAACATCACATCCTCGTCAAGATATTGAGTTATAATTTTGGAATCCTATTTACATGTTGATTCTAACTCTAAAATAATGTGATCATTTCCAACTTGAGAAGAAACAAAATGATATTTTTTTGTAACTATATCACTACTATGACATATTTCATTTTTTATTATAGATTCCAATCTGGCATTGATAATATGATAATATGACATAGCCATCACCATATATTGAAGTTCCCCAATGCCATTAGTATACAAAAAATAATCAAAAATCATTTTTTTTCTTCCAATTCATAAAAAGAGGTTATAATTATTAACATCATTTGAAGGAGGATCCCAAGATAGAACACCGAAGGACACCGCTAATCATTGAGGAGCTAAAGGAGGATCCCAAGAAGGTGGGGGAGGATTTTCATCCTCATTGTCATGATCTGAAGAAGGAATATTTTTAGAAGTAGAAGGGGTAGAGAGAGGTGGAAAATCCATAGAACTAGGCTTGTAGGCCGGTATATTTTCAAAAAAATTTAAATCTCTTCTAATGATAATGATTTTCGATTTAGGTTGAAGGAGTCTATATCCTTTGACATCTTTAGAATATCCAACAAAAATACATTTTTCACTCTTAGGTTCTAAGGATTTACGCTTTTCATCTAGAATATGGGCCCATGCTTCACTTCCAAAGACACAGAAGTGACTTACATCTGCTTTAATTGAGCTCCATGCTTCTTTCTAGAGTGATATTCTTTAAAACCTTAGCAGGAGTTGGATTTACTATGTAATTTGCACAGTTAATTGCTTATGCCCAAAAATTAAGACTAAGTCCTTTAGATTGAAGCACATAATTAGCCATTTCCTTTAAGGTGCGATTCTTCCTTTTAGCTACACCATTTTGCTATGGAGTCTATGGAACAATATGTTTCAATTGAATTCCATCCTCAGTGAAAAAGTTGAGGAATTTGTTGTTAACATATTCTTCGTTATTATAATATATTAGCGTAATAATTTGATGTCTAGATTGTTTCTCAACAGAGGCATTAAAGGCCAAGAACATGTTAAAGACTTCACTCTTGAGTTTTAAGAAGTATACCCAAGTGTATCTGGAGAAATCATCAATGAAATTCAAGAATATTGGTGTACTAATTTGTGATACGTTTGTGAGTGGTGTCCTTTGGTTTTCTATCTAAAGAACTTACCTTGTATATTCGTACATGGTATCCGAGCGTAGGTCATGAGTTCGATACGCACTCGACTCACGTTGGGGGCAAGATTGTTGGAAATTGGTTAAACCAATGCTTCCCATTTGTTTCATGACATGAACTAACCACCTCTCATGGATCCTTATCTATGGAGATGTGATCGTTGACTAACACCTATGGGTTTTGGTCTAATGAAAATCATGATTCCCAATAAATTCATAATTATTTTAGGATTGATTTGTTATGGGTGATTAAATAGTAAAAAATAGAAATATATTAAGTATTGAAAATTTTAACCATGTACAAAGACTACTTTCAAACAAATTCTTAAAAATAAAAAATATAAAATGGTGAGAACAAAAAATATACACATATATTTTTCTTCGGAAACCAAGAACTAGGAAAATTAGATTGATTTTTAAATATTTTCCTTTCAATTTTAGAATGCATTATATATATGCCAAATAATTCATAAACCCATAATCCATTAACTATAGTTCCCTTTACCATATCCACAAAATACCATGGGAAAAACCATCATGTCGAAAACCATGGGTCGGTCTGCCCCCCATCCTTGGATGTGGCTAACCATTCTTCATATTCATAACAAAAACAAGAAAAATTGAGACTCTTCCCCCAACCCCTTGGAGGGAGGCTACTATCACTATGCAAACTGGGGGGATTCTGCCCCCATGCAAGCCCCTACCCCCCAACTGTGCTTGTCATAACATAATAATGCATGAGCCTAGATGTGCAAAGAATATCACACATAACCAACCTCCTCCCACTTGTTTTTTCTTTGCATATAGGGCACCATAGGAGTAGATTGCATCATTCCAAGGAAATAATGCCCATTGTTTTTCCACACCAAGGAAACTTCTCCATGGTCATAAAATTTATTAATCCAATTGCAGTATTTTTCAAAGTGTCCATCTTTACCAGCAACACCTTTTTGTCTTCAACCATATCCCTCACAAAGTGATACTAAACATAAGTATGTTTTGTATTTGAATGATAAGTACGGTTATTTTCTAAGAAAATTGCACTTTGGATGTCGTGATATGTCATTATATCTCATTATACCAACCTCGTACTTGAACACAATCTCTATAAGAAAAATGCTTGCTTTCTTGCATGATTGACTTCCATGTATTCAACCTTTGTAGTTGAAGGTGACACTATAGACAATCTCTTATTCAACCAATAAAATGATCCTCTCAATAGGTTAAAGACATACCAACTTGTAGATATTTTCCGATTAAGATTTATAGCACGGTCTACATAAACAAATCCATGTATGTCCAACGCACAGTCCAATCTTAGTCTTCCTTTGTAGTACAAACCATAATCACTAGTGTCATGCAGATATCTGAAAACTTGTTGTACTATTGTCAAATGCTCACTCCTTAGTTTTGATATATACATGTTTAATACCCCCACTACATATGTAATGTTTGGCCTTCAAAAAACCAACATACATCAAACTATTAATTTCACTGACCTATGGAAGATGAGACATGTCTTCTTCCTATACTTGTGTCTTAGGACATTGTTTTGCAGATAATTTTACACCTACATGGATATGAACTTTCACTTATCTACTATCCTGCATATTAAACCTCTTCAATATTGTATCAACATACTTTCTCTAGTTTAACCAATGCTTCCTCTTTGCTTGATCTCACTTAATTTGGATGCCCAAAATTGAGTTTGCAACACCAAGAACCTTCATGTCAAATTTAGAGGACAATTGGGTCTTCACATCCTGTATAACCTCTCTGTCATTTGCAGTGTGCATAATATCATCCAGATACAAGACCAAATAAATAACATGATCGCCAAGTCATTTATAGTAAGCATATTGATCTACTTTATTCCTTGGGAATGCAAGTCCTTGTATATATGTATCAATTTTTTGATACCACATCCTTGGTGATTTCTTTAACCCTTACACATACTACTTTAAACTCCACATCAATTATTTCTTACACATCACGACAAAGCATTCTAGATACTTTATGTAGAACTCTTATTCTAGTTCTTGAGGCGGGAAATACCTTTTCATGTATTTTTCTACTTCAAAATCAAATGAAACAATAACATATAAAAGTGTTAATATAAACTAACTTGGAAACAAAAGAAAAAATATCACCAAAATCAATTCTAGACACCTTGGAATAACATTTTGTTACTAAACGAACCTTGTATTTCTCCACTTTTCCTTATGCATTTATCCTCTTCTTAAAGACTCATTTGCTGGAAATTGGTTTTCTCCTAGCCAACAACTCTAGTAGATCCCAAGCCTTGTTTTTGTCAAAAAAACTCATTTCTTCAACCATGTCCTTCTAGAGTTTTTCATCCTCTCAATCCACTACATCCCTACTATTAATGGGATCATCATGAGTAACAAAAAAAGAAATTTGAATAGAAATCAAATGGTTTCTATCCCCATTGCTCACTTGATTCCCAAAATCATCCCTTCCAAACTAAAGTGTGTGGTTATTCTTCTTCTTATTCCTATTCTTTAGTGGAGTATATATCTTCACTCTTCGAATCAAACTCTATCTTTTATGGTTCCTTTTACCTTGGTAGGACTTCCTATTATATGACATCCTTTACTTCTCTAAACACCACATGTTGATTGTATGCAACCTTCTTCGTTTCTAGGTTCAAAACCTTTTAACTTTTTAAACCATTTTTATACACAATAAGGATGCTTGTTCCAAAATTACCATCCAACTTGGTTATTTTTTCCTTTGGAACTTGAATATATGTATCGTAGCCAAATACCATGAGATGTGAGAGAGAGGGTTTCTTACTAGTCCATACCTCATGTGGAGTCTTATCCTCCATCTCTAATCAAGGTGATCTATAAATAGATAACATCTAGTATCCACTATCTATGCGAAAAATTTCTACTCTAATCCAACACCAATGAGCATGCTCCTTTCCTTTTCCATTAGTGTCTTATTCATTCTTTCAGAAACTACATTTTGTTGAAGTTTGTATGGAGTAATATTTTATCATGCTATACCACACTTCTTATAGAACTCTTTAAATTTCTTCTTGCAGAACTCTCAACCACTATTTCTCCTCAACACCTTCATCTTTTTCTTTGTCTTATTTTCTGCTAGAGCATTAAATTCTCTAAACTTATCAAATACTTGAGATTTCTTCTCGAGGAAATATATCCATGTACCTTGAGAAGTTATATATCAACAAAACATAGTACAGAAATTTACTAAGTGATGGAACCGACACGAGTCCAAATACATCCGTGTGCACAAGTTCTGATATTCCTTCTACCCTCTTAACACCAAAATGAAAAATCATTTGATTCTACTTCCCATATATGCAATGTTCACAAAAGTAAAAATATAGAGATAAATTAGACATACCTTCTACCATTTCATTACCATATTGTATATAAAGGACCTTTTTTCTAATATCTCCCAATCCTTGATGCCATAGCATAGTCTTTTCACCAGAGACTACAAGAGTTTTTGATCCACTTTCCAGACTTATTAAATTGTTTCAGCCATCAATAATATTACTTCCCATAATATTTTATAGAGTTTTCATATGAACTCCCCTTATCAATACCAATTCTCCTCAAATCATCTTGTAGGTACCTTTCTCGGACATTGTATTTAGACCTACATCAGCCATATTGCTCACAAAAAATGATTTATGGCTAAGCCAAGAATGTACAAAACACTAGGAAGTGTTCCAAAACTTCCAGCTATCAAATTTAGATTGAATTTTCCTCGTCCTGTGATTTTGGTCTTCCTTTCATCATCTAGGAAGACATCACCACCATCATGCTTCTCATATTTCGAAAACCACTCCCTGTAGGGAGTCATGTCCCTAGTCAATCAACCATGTCCCATGATATACATTTTTACTTGAAGAAGAACCCAACTACACATCCCCACATTCATCTAAGGTGGTTTTTGTCTTTGCAGAATGACCATCATTAGATCCCTTTCTTTTCTCAGCAATTTTATATCTAATGTCTTTTATCCGTGCCATTATTTTTTATATTTCTAGCATACCTTTACAAAACTTCGTAGAGATTTAGATCTCCCACTTGATGAATTATTTATATTCTTATTTTGGGACCATTTTCTTATAGACAAGGAATCTCCATTATGGATCATCATATTTTTCCATCTAGTCTTGTTTGAGAATAAAGTTGAGATGATTTAATCAAATTTTAATATAGTTGTATTGCTACCTACGACAAAAGCTAGACTATCCCTCACGTTTGGTAGAGAACACAAAAGGCCTATGACCTATCTTCATCTAAACATTTAATATTAACGAATAATAATTGGCTTATCACAATACTGAAGATGTTGAGATGCTCTCTCCCCAAGTTTTCATCCCTCATCCTTGGGTTATAGAACTTTTTCCACAAGGATAGTTTATTCATTAGGGACTTAGATTAATACAAATACCCTAACTTATCCCGCAATGCCATTTTGTATCTTCTCCTCAAACATTGAATATACTAAATCTAAGACACACAAAACTATTATGTTCCTTCCATTCTGATCCAACTTGGTCCAGCCTTTTGTCAACATTGACATTGGTTTAGTACCGAGATCCACTATTATCCATTGGTATTTATCCAACAACGGATCTTCCATCTTGAGATTTCATAGATCAAAACTCTATGCGTTGAATTTCTCAATATTTGTCCTCCCACTATTCTCCATCTTCTTTCAGCACAAGAATCGACCCTGTAGATTTCCCACTATACAAGGGTCTACCACAAGCTCCAACAAAATCCCCTAGCCACAAAGGCATCCCCTTGAATCTAAAATTGTAATGATACCAAATGAAGGTTTTAACTTTGTACATAAATTATGTGCAAACAAATTATGAAAAAAAATTAAAATAGTGACAATAGAAAATATATGCACGTATTTTTCTTGTGGATCCAAAAAATGGGAAGGCCATATTAGTTTTTCATTCATTTCCTTTTAATGTTAGAATTATACACATACTGAAGCATTCATAAAATCTTGATCCATTAAACCTGGATTTGAACATAACCATAGTTCCCTTGATTGGATCTAGAAAATACCATGGGTAAAACCATCATGCCCAAAACCACGTGGAAAAAACTATACATAAAACCATGAGTGAGCTTGGCCCCATCTTTGGGTCTACATAAAAAAATTGTGCCTCCGAATCTCATGCATTGTAACAACTCTTTGGGTTGGTCGTGCAAATAATATAATGCATCCAACAAGTATCAAGTTAATATAATGTTTTATTTGTGCTAACTTTGAAAGCTAAACTTGATATGAAAGCATAATAATTGAAAAGGAAAGGAAAGGTATGTCTTGATCATACAATAGTGCAATTAATGGGAAAACAACAATTGCCTAACCCTCATGAAAAGAGAGAGACTGCGATGGCAGAAACCATGGTTCGAAGTGGCACAAGGAATGGGTACACAAGTGCAGGCACTGTCAGTGCCTCCCTGACGGATCCCATAGGCACGACCCCGGTCAAATGGATCTTCTAGAGAGCCCCAACAAAGGACCTCAGGACCTAAGAAAACCCTCGGCATAGTCTAATTGACTGTACAAAACCCGTCTAGAGCAAGGTTTTGTCATCTGATGGCTATGATGCCTAATCTGGCCATGGGAAAAGTGATTTCATTACTGTTCAGCTCGTTCGGATCTGCCCCAAAGCCACGCAACCCATCAACCTTGGAAAAATTGTCTCTACCTCCTGCACACACAAGACTATAGATGTTAAGGAGATCGGTCAGGAGCATAGCCCAAATCGGAGTTTCCAGACCCCTGGGGCAAACGTGAGGCAGGAGGAAAAACTGACTGTGGACAAAGCCAAAGCAAGTAGACCTCAAGGAAACGTATCTATGGTAAGGGCAATTCCAATCTTTATTTATCCTCCTTATATACCAGATCTAGTACAAGATGCATCTGCAGGGCCTATGTATAGAGCTGGATCGGGCATCCTGACCACGGAAGGAGGTCAAAAACTCAGATCTGCCATGATGCTCAGTCCACACCAAACCCAACTCTAGATGCCTGATAACAAAAAGTCTCCTTCCAGCTCTGGATAACAGCCGCAAATCATAGATCGGAACAGGCAACAGATAAATCCAAACAATATGGGCGAAGATTGGATACAAATCTTCATCAAATTGATAGAGGGTAGACATCACTGCATGCGGCTCAGTAAGGGGCTGAATATTCAAGAATTAAAGAAGGAAATCCATAATCAACTTGGAACCCCCACAAAATACCAAAATCTAATACATACAGGACATAGTCTACAGGATATCCATACACTTCAGGAATATGGTATCAACAATGATTCAACTATCATTCTTAATCTGAGACTGTGTGGCGGATGCAATGGAGCCACCTCAAAAAAACAGGTTCCTTTCACGACGCAGTAAAAGGAAAGGAAAACATACAACCCAAACCAACACCAGCACTAGAGCTACCAGGTCCCTATATTGTGGAACAAAAACTGGAATCTCCAATGATCCAAGTAACCTCGCCAAAGGTAACTAATCTACACACTGATCTATCCACAAATGTTGTTATCCATAGATTTAATGGGTTTTGGCCAAAATAAGATGCCCTACATCATTGGATCCTCTCAACATGGGCACCTGACTATGAAATTCACCTATGCTCAAAAGGCTTTTTCATAGTTAGATTCAACACCCAACAAGAATGAGATAATATTATCAATCAGGGCCTTGGTTTTGGAGCAAGGCTAGCCTTTTCACCACCCCCTGGTTTCCTAAATTTGATGCAAACACTATGAAAATCTCAACAATGCATGTTTGGGTGAGGCTACATAGCCTCCCTCAACACTTCTGGCATCACAAAGTTTTAACAGCCATTGGAAACTCCTTAGGGAAAATCCTAAAAATAAATGGAGATGTAGTTAACCAAGGAATGTTCACCTTTGCCAGAATATGTGTAGAAGTGGCCCCGAGTAAGGGGCTACTTGATCACATTACATTGAACTATAATAATACACTGAGGACACAACCGCTTCACTATGAAAATACAACATTCAAATGTTGTATATGCATGCAAACAGGACATCTCCAAAACACCTGTCCACTGGCCAGGAATGACCCCAAAGGGAATAAGAAACAACAAAAAAAACCCAATGGATGGAATCACACTGACTGGCGGGAAAAAGAGAACATGCAAACAGAACCTATAGGGAACTAATCAGAACCTAACACACAAATGGGACAGAAATATACACAGGAAGAAAATGCCCAAGATACACATTTGGGGTCTGAAAATATGAAACAACAACAAGAAATTCAGCTGGAAGTAAATGACATCAAATGAACTCATGGATCTGAAGGGTCAAAATATGACAAGGAATAGCTAATAAACACAACGGAAAACCAGCGTGCTATAACTGCACCCACTTCCACCTCTGAGGGTTGGCGAAGGGTGGAGAAGAAGAAGGGAAGGAAAGTATAGGCTAGCAGAAATTTATTTTTTTCTATATTGTAATCTCTGTTCGCCTCTGAATACAGGGACGACCACCTGCATATGCTTAAGCATCTACAAAATGTGATTTTTTCATATGAATAAAATTATGACTTTTTCTAGGGGCAAAAAAAATTGAAAGGGATGTCTTGTCTAATGTTACTAAATTAATACTTAAAATGGGGGCTTTCTGTAAGATAGATCTAAGCAAGTATATGTGTGTATGAATTATAATTTTCATGTTAAAAAGAAGAATTAGTTTAAAGTTAAATGACTGTAATATTATGTGAACAAAAATATAAACAAACATGTACAATACCTGAATTATTTAAATAAATAATCCAAAAGAATTAAAAACAAGACAACCTCACCTAGTTGAGAAATCCTCGAAAATATACATAAATTTTGAATGGGGAAATTAGGAAAGTTACTAGGACTTGGAAAATTAGTAGATACCAACTATTTAAGTAACATAAATTGCAAAAGTTACTAAAAGAAAAAATGGTGTAAAACAACATCCAAGAGTAATTTTAGGAACATATGACCCAAAAATGGTATAAAACAACATCTAAAAGTAATTTTAGGAACATATGAGCCTTGAGGGAATGGAAATCACTAATTAAAATAAAATAATAAAAATGTACATGAAAACCAAATTTGAGATAGTACCTTTCAATAATCAAATTGTGAAATTAAATAGTTTTTTTTATTTGAAAACAAGGGTCATACTAAATCGACACCTAAATACTCCTATAATATGAACACATTCTTATTCATGATGTGACTTTTGAGCTCCCTAATATTAGATTGGTTCACAATTAAACTCTATTTGTTCTTATGAGAGTTTGTGATATGATCTTGGGTACTAATTAATCTTGGGAGATTAGAGTTGTGACCAATTTTTATTAGCTAGTATTGATCTCTTCCCTTTCCTACAATGCAACTATTGCTCGGGGAGGGGAGCAAAGCGAAGACGACTACCTTGAAGTTAATAAAATGAGAAACTAAGTGGCTCGGGGAGGGGAAAGGGAAGATGACTACATTAGAATTAGTAGAATGAGCAACTAAGCGGGTCATCAATATGGATCAAATTCAAAAAGGTTTATGAAATACAAGGAAAACAAGTGGATACTTAGTAACACTCAATTGAATAACAAGCTACATCCAAGCGAACAATATTATTTGGCATTGACATCAACACGTGAATGATATCGTAAAATTATCCAAACTATATTTGTTTAAGTTTTTCTATATCTATTGAGAGTAATTGTTATATTGAACCAGGAATATTCATGTGTGAGACATATAAATTTGAATATTGTGGTATATTAATATTATAAAAATATTCAACAACTTCATGCTATTGTTGTATTGTTAAAGTTGTTGTGTTGATCTAAACCGAATTTATGTGTGAATTGATGCTACTTTGAGACATTTTTCTTTGTTATTTAATTATTAGAATGTGGAATACATTCTAATCACAACTGTAACATTGTATTATCTGTACAGTTTGCTTTGTTTCTGTACCTTAGGAAGTGCCACAATTTTTTTCCCTTCGAGCTCTGGCATTGTAAATAATAATGTTTGGGGTTTGATCAACTTCAATCCTATGATTTCTTAGGCAATACATAATATTTTAATACTAAAATTTTGGTTCATTATTCAACCAACTTGTGTTGCCAACATATCATCAAATGAGCCGATACTCTTTCATATTACTGAAAAGAATAATAGGTAAATTTGAAATTTTATATATAGTGCAGTCGACCTTATTGTTATTAAAACTTAATTTACATCTCCTCTCATCATTGCCAGAACAAAATCAAATTTGTGAGCAGCTGAATATAATTTATAACATTAATAAGAACTTGAACTTGGATTAGCATCTTGAGTGTTGATGTGGTGACATCCCCTAAAGGCACAACTCAACTTGTTAATAGAGAAACATCCAGTACATTTTAATGATGAAAGAATTAATCCTTTCACCGACAAAATTTATGTTCATCGGCGACTAGAAGCAATGCGTTTGGCGTATCGTGCACAACTGAATTACAGGATCAGTATACCTCTTGTAATTCTGAGCTTCCATGAAACAATGAAATTATGACTCTCTAATCCAGTGACTTGTTGGGATGAATATGGTATACAGTGCAGTATTGATTGCGAAGATAGTCAGCCACGACATGGTACTCACTGTGCTCTAGTGTTTCTATATCGGGAAGGATATTTCCTTCATTAGCATAATTAAACAAATCTCTGCACATGGTTGAATAAAAATGATAATAGAATGGAGATATCAGTAATGGTTTAGAGGACATCTCCTTGCTTTATATCCAGTCTCAACCCCAATTCATAATTAATACTAGCACCACTACAACCATAATAAGCCTCTCGGTGTTGGCCTTGGTCAATAAAATTTAAAGAAAAGTGCATGCAGTAACCTATATCTTTTCTTGTTGAATCTAGATTGTATATATATTAAGTAATGTGGAGCTTACTGTATAGGGTATCGCCATGTATAACTTGGTATACCATTATGACTATTCTTGTAATGATACAATTGAAAGAACACACAGTGCAATCTAGCAATTTACATTAAATCCCCCTTGTTGGTGGTGTGGAGGATCGGTTAATAGTGTGTTCTGATCCCACCATTAAATCACTTATGAACTTAACTTCCCGATCAACAATTGATAACCAATTTGCAAGTGTAATAAACTTATGTTTGCGTAGTATACAAATGTCAACCTTTCATATTGATTGCAATCCTTATTGGTGGGCATGATGGAACCATTATGAGGATGATGGCATGTTCAAGGAAGGAACTAGAAACGAATTGTATGAGCAGAAAATCTAATGATAAATTGTTAGAAGAAAATTTAATAATAAACTGTAAATGATAGCTCATTCGCTCACCCACTCGGTACAACCAGTTAATCTAAAGGATAGTTTAAACACCAGAATTGAAAGAGGACTTGTAACTAACCATTTAGTCCAAATAATAGCTTAAACAGTAGAATTGAAAGAGGACTTGCAACTAACTCTAGTTATGCCTATAGGCATGGTTAATTTTAGAATTGGGGTTTATGAATTTTGATTTTTTTATTTAATGGATGGATAAAATTTGTTCTTAACAGAATATTAGTTGTCATATACACCAATGGGAAAAAATTTAATCATATTTTCATTTTAAACAGAAGAATAACAATTAAACTAAATTATTTTTTCTTTCATCACTTGTTAAGATGCGCCTTCGATCCCCTTCCATTGGGTTTCAATTCAACACCTCAATTCATCTTGATCAACCAACGATGTTGATCAAAATGGAAGGTAAGCCAAAGGTTGAGGGAGGGACCGATCACCAAACTTTCTCATTTTGATTTTCTTTTTAGCCAAATCACTTTGCAGAAATGTTGAAGTCGATCAAGGGGAAATCCGACAGAAAGGCGCTATAAAACATCTAAAATTGTCCCCAACTTATCAATCGAAGGAAGAATAAGGAAAAATAAGCGTAAGAAGCTAAACAAATTGCCACAGGCATTGTTGATGTTTCGATTCACCACTTCATGATGTCCATGGCAGTTTAGCTCAACTTATTAACGAGATACTTCCTTGTCCTCCTTCCATTTTCCAATATTACTTCACGTCTCTAGAAATATTTGTGATGCTTTAGCTTTACAAAATTTTGATTTGTTTCTTGCTTTCCTTCCTTCAATAGTAACTCAATTTTAGCTTCAAATATTTAATATCATAAATGCCTCAGCTCATTCTTTGCTTAATTGTATTTTCCTCGTTTATTTTTTTCACCCCAGGTTAAATTCAGGCCTAGGATTTAATTTTCATATTATATCGATGTTGTTGTAACACCGATATATTCAGTGTTGAATGCTTCTTGTAGAGTTTGGTTTGGTGTAGCTATTGCATTGCTTCAGTGGGAGGCTTCCATTAGATGACATATATGGGAGAAATCAACAACTCAATATACATAGTGTTATAGACATATTTGGGCATTGCAACCCCAAATCATATATGTCCACAAACCAAGGGCCTCTGAGTTCCTAAAAGTGTTGTTTCATGCCCTAAAGGAAAAAGTTCAGTTGATTACATCATCTCCCAGAAGTTCTCCACATAAAAATGCTCAGAACTAGTCAAAACTGGACCATATAGATTGCTCAGTGCAAACGGTGCGATGCATCTCACCTGCTCAGTGCGAAAAGTGTGATGCATACTGAAAATCCCTTCTGTAGGGTGTGATGGGTGAGAGTAGACAAATGGCAGAGACAGTTTGCAAGGTGGATGATCATGGAATCTTCCATAAACTTCTCCTATGACACTTGCCTCTCTGAATTCAGCCAGGGATGAGTAAGAGATCATCAATCTCCAAGTGGAATCAAGGACTCTCAGAGAGAAGACACTAATCAAAATCCCAGAAGCTAACTCACCCCCATGCAATCATCTATATATGGATCCCTCATCCTAGAGATCCAGGGCTGCAATCTTGTATCTTGTAAGAAAGTGTTGTTGGTTTCCTGGTGGAATATCATAGTGTTGGGTGATCTAAGCTTTTCATGAGGTGAAGAAGGGCTTTCATGCTGGGAGGATGACGCTGGGTCAGATCAATGGGTTGTAATCCTCTCTTTGAATCTCTATATCAATAAAGTTATTCAAGTTTTCCTCCACATTCTTGTATGTTTGTTAATATATGCATGTGTGTGGTTAATATATATCTGGTCCTATATTGTTTACGATTGTAGATCTCTACACTTTGAAGGTATTATGCGCCTTTTATTTTACAGGTACTCTTTGAAGCAGAGTGGTCAAGGGAGGAGTGGCAAAGATCTGTCAAAGGGGAGAAGGAACAACCAGAGAACCAAGCGAAAGATCAAGGTTGGTATTCTTTGTAGCTCTCCTATCTATTTCTCATAAAGGAAAGTTAAAGTAACTTTAATCTGTTTGTTTCTATGATAGCTACCTGTCTTAGTGGGACTAGCAGCTTTGTATAGAAACTAGATTTCCGGATAACAAAATGGCAACTCCACTGGGGATTGAGTAGTTTTCTTGCTTGTCTATATTTTTTTCCTTTATAAACTTACAGACGAAGCCTGAATTCAAGCCAGCTAGCCTTCGAACTGTATTCTTTATGCAAGTGCAAAGTAGATCAATGCTGCTTCAGTCTATCTCCGGGTTTTGTTTATAAACTGAACAATTGATTTTCAAACATCCTAATTGCCCTGGTGGTGGCTCCAATAGCCTCATTAGATCAACCCCTATGATTTGCATTTACTGACTATCATTTGCTCAGCTTAAATCCCTGAACTGAGCTGCAAACTATGACCAAGAACACAGTTGAAGTCTTGTCCCTGGAACATCGCACCTTCTCTTCTTGGGGATCTGGATGCATCGCACCTCCCGTGTGCAGTAGGTGAGATGCATCGCACTTTCCTTATGTTACAGATGCGATGATCAGATAAGACCTCTTCTGCTTCCAGATTTTGGTTTTTTATTCACTCTATTCAGCTTTATTCGGGAGTTTTGTTATCTGTGATCAGTAAACCACTATAGAAAATCCCTTTCTTTACATGATTCAACCTCCATAGTACAAAGAACTGTAAATGTTTTTATGTATTGTTTTCCATTTACGGTCCTCTTTTACAAAGAAATAGCGTAATCAAGCTGTCGCCTTTTCATTTGAAAGTGTCATTTTCAGACAAAGAAAAGAATCCTATTGTTCTTGATGGTCGATTACACTGTTACTCTTGTATTTGATTTGAATTAATAGTTTTTCAAGTGTCGAAAGTAGTTTTCAATTCAAAATCGCAAAGTGTCGTCATTATCTTCCTTTCATTTTTTGAAAACAAAATCGTCAGTATTGTCTCTTGAAATGATTCAAATTTGTACTTAGCATTATTTTTTTCATTCACACATTAATAAAGCGAAAACAAATACATACATATGCATTTGCATTTAGACTGCTTGCTGGTTTGATTTAGGACAGAGCATCTAGTGTGTGCTCTCTGTTCTATGTTGAAAGAATTTCATTTCTCTTTCCTTGGTAGCTAGGATTTTCATTGCAAAAAGAAGATTAAATGATTGTTTATCATCTTAGATTGCATTTTAGGAATTGTATATCTACATCACACGGTCAACCTAAAAGGAAAAATTCTTAAGAAAGATCAGCCATAAAATAAATTCAATCAACATAAAAACACTTTGGAACCTAACACACAACATTTAGAAGTCTAGGCTAGAGACGTATTCCGGCATCGTAAAGCCTAGTTTAACTATCACTTTCATTGTTGGTTGGATGATTCCTCCTCTTTGAGACGACAAGTGCCAGTACAGACTTGTGGTCCCATGTACCATCGACTATATATTGAGAGACCACAATAGGTTATATCCCTTATCCTTAGGAAGTCGTGTTTGCCACCCTATCGATCGCAATGCACTGAACACAGAATTCGGGAATATTGACTGTTGTACCGTAAAATGTATTTTGTAGTTTTGCGATTTGTTTGGTAATCCCTCTATCTATATTTCTAGAGTAGTCTCTTTCATTACTTTTTAGACTCTTTAAAGGAAAAGGCCCATCTGAGCGCTTGTCACTTCAGGCTCATTAAAAATCGAAGGCAACTAGAGTAATATTTAGCTTTCTCTAGGCTCTTAAAAATTGAAAAAGCAAGTTGTGTCAAAGTGTCTAAAATTTATTTTAATCGGAATATCATTACTGTTCCCTCATTGGTCTTAGGTTAAGAAAAATGGAGTCCACCAACCAAGGATTTCCCCTTGGGTGAAATCCTAGTCCTTTCTCCTCATGGGAAGATTTTGGTGCACCTCATATGGCCACATTGTCCCTCCCAGGACTAACAATTGGTTTGCCAATATGGCTCTTCTCAACCTCTGTCATCCAAACCACCGCAATTCTTGAGTAATCAAGTCAGCAACTAGATGATACTAGAATTACCCCCAACCTTCTGCTTCACTTGTTTCTCCCTCCCCTCCTTTCTCTTCTCTTGGTGAAGCTAGTAAAGCTAAAGACCAAGTAACTGAGAAGAAGAAGAAAGGGAAGGAGAAGGAGAACAAAAAAAAGGAGCCAAAGGCGAAGAGGGATAACCGTGCATCATCTAGCGAAAATCCACACACTGCACCATCCAAACCAAAATCTCCACGTGTCATTTGCAAAAGGGACCACTATCATCAAGATCGTCCTTGGATCCATCATATCTTAAGGGACTGGTCTCCTCGTTTGCACAATCCGGTGTCATTAAACTCTGACGATCATGTTGAGAGTACATAGTCAACTAGTGAAAACGAAGACTCTGGATAGAAAGGAAAATGTAAATTTCCTTGCAAACTGTGTGAAGGCAATCATGCCCTCCATCGGTGTCCCTTCTTGGATGATGCTAAAACAATCTTGGATAACTATCCTGCTTCACCACTACGGCTCCCTCTTGGGTACAAGCAACTCTTGTCGAGTCGATCACTAGTTAAAAATCCGACTGACACAACTTTGTGGTCGGTCGAAGCATCTATCACTGAAGCTAAACCCTCTGAATCCATACCAGACGAAAGTCAAAAGGTTGAGGTGGCAGTCAACCCGGTCTTATCTTCAGAAGGTCCATCTTCAGATGATACAGTCACCAAAGAGAATGATAACGACATCGTTCAAATTCTTTTTGTAAACATAGACTCTGATGAACATAGGGACAATCTACCCGTTCCTTTACCAAAGGAAGAAAGTTCGTCGGGGTCATATCTGGTCGTTTATTCAATCCCACCTCCGAGCAACCTAGTCGTTTCCTTCAATTGGAATCTACTAGGCAGACCCCATCTACTGTCTAATGTACCATTCTGAATCATTGTACATTCTTAGAGAATGGTCATGGTCGGTACTATCATAGATGAAGGGGCTTCTGTGAGTATCCTTTCCTCAACTGCTTGGAAAGCGCTTGGTTCGCCATCACTTCTGCCTAAGATGCCAAATCTAACAGGCTTTGATAAAGGAACCAATCGACCGTTAGGGATCCTTCCAGTTTTGCCTATAACTTTGAGAGGGAAAACCATGTATCTGAATGTAATGGTAGTACAACGACCTTTAGATTATAATCTACTCCTTGGGCGTGACTATATTTATAGCATGGGATCCATTATCTCCTCACTCTTTGGAGTAATGTGTTTTTAGCATGAAGGTCGAGTAGTCTAGCTCGTAGACCATCTTTCATTCCCTGGCTCACACATAGCTAATAGTCAAGTACCATCTGTAGCTGGTATTTTCGTGTAAGGAATGTCTCATCAATCTCTAGTTCGCCCACCTGAAGAGTGCGAGTAATTCGGTGGCCATGACTGAAACCCAAGGGGCATGCACCCTGGTTTGCTTCGGCAGGAAAACTTCAGGTATAGGTTAGGTTTCCATGGAAGGATATGTGACTAGACTGAACACCCATCCATTTAGGAAAATGGGATTAGATCGAAATAAATACCTCCATTAGAAGGTAGGCCTTTCCCGATAGGACAAATGTTTTGTTTGCAAATTGAAGGGTAACTTGGAAACTCTACTTCACTATACCCGGGGGCATGCAAACCTTTTTGCGTGAAGGTGAAAAGCAACCATTTATTTTCTTAGTTTGTATATTCTTAACCCTTTAAACTCGTAGGATTGGTCATTCCTAACTTACGTAAAGAAAGCATATGGAGCAAAGTTTCGAATGGTGCAAGCTCCTTAAAAATTGAACCTATCGATGAGACATCCTTATTATACAACTGGAACGAGCAATTTTTATGCGAAGTCTAAGCTCGTTAAAAATTAAACCTAACAAATGAGAAAATGTTCCCCCAGAGTTTAAGCTCATTAAAAAATGAACTGCCCTCTGGTAAATAACCATTACTAATGAATTATCATCATCTTTTTGAGCCTTGGTCGTGTTCTTACCATCACCTCCACTCTGTTTAGTTGATCATATGCCTCCATTTGATTGTTTACCCTTTTGAGGAACAGCTGCAAAGAGTTATTCTGTTAGCCATCCTTGTGACACTGTCGTGATTGTAAAATTCCAAACCTTACCTGGAATCAACAGCTACCCGAAAATATCACTCGTTCTTCAAAAGCGACTCTCCTTTAAGCTCTTTTCACCTGACTCGTAAAATATGAAAAGATTGCCGAGCAGTTGGCCTCTCCAGCTCGTTAAAGCTACTCGCAGTGTTATCCCTCCTCTAGATTTTAATCTTTTTGGACCTGAGGGATTATTACACAAAAACATCAAGCGCTTGCCTTGTTCGGCTCGTTAAAACTATCAAAAATTCATCCCTTTTGTATTATTTTATACTTTTTCAGACTTAAGGGATTATATGATGAAAGAGGATTACTATATTTTCCTTTCCGTCCCTTTTTAGACTCTCTAAAAATTGAAAAAGGACCGAGTTGTCTTTGTCATTAAGCTCATTAAAACCAATAGTGACAAACTTGTCCATAGAGACAAGAACGAGTTTCGCTGTCGCTAGGCTCGCTAGGACATAGCGACGGGTTTGCCCGAAGGGAAAATTATAGAACAAGCATATGTTATCCTCCTCAAGCTTGATAAAAATAAGAGGTACTGGTCAGCAATGACTGGGGAAAATTAGGAAGAAAACTTGAAGAAACTTTATTGGTAGCGAATCGCTCTTGATCATGACACTTTCACTCCATCACCATGATTGAGTCGAGTTGGGTTATTCTGTTCACCGGTCATACTACTATTGGCCCATCGTACCATCCATCTTTGGGGTTAACGCTACCAATCCATTTCTGTGTCGTCAATATGTTCAAGAGAATTCGATCACAGAATTCATCAACCCAGCTTGTGTCTCACCCACTGCAATACCTTCATGTTTCATCCTTTCATGACCGCCACCCTGAACCCTGTACCATCAGGTCATTTTCAGCTCCACAAATCATTTGCTCCATTCTGTGTCATAGATGTGGGATTCATTAAGGCCCTCCTATGACGAGTCACTTCTTGTCAACGATAGCTCATTATCCAAAAAGTCAACCTAGGAACAACCCTTTCAATACTTTGAAGCTTGCATGCTTCAATGGCAAGTTTCTCACTTCCGGCAATAGGTTTACATCAATGGCCTTCGACCGAAAGATTTTGTGCGGTGTTCAACACCAAGTCCCATTTTCACACAACGTGAATTTCAATGTAGTACCTTGAGGGTCACATCATTATTTGTGATTCCTCGTGTGCATGTTAACAACTTACATCATTGGCTGGTAATCAGGCAATGTCTTTCCATGTTCGACTCCAGAACGTTTTTCACATGGATCAACTTGTACTTCAGGTGAAGATTGGATGAATTTGAAGACCCCGAATCTAGTTTCATCCATCCGGGTTGCTATATATTCAGGAAAATAAAGACATCAAATGTACATCATTGCTGCACAGATGATCATCCGAATCAAAGGATGATGGCTCTATCAGAATCATCAGTCTGCCAAACAGACGGTTGTCTATTCTATGTACATGAAAATTAATTTATAAAGTTGAGCATGGGAATACCCACCTCAGCTAGATCATGAAAATATTATGAAGATAATGTATTGTATTGTATCTTATTACAGGTCGCCTTCCAGTTCGAAAAACCTTGGATCCTCACGATAAATCATTTCACCTGACATCAAAAGATTTTCGACCTCATGCTTTAGGGGGCAACTGTTATAGACATATTTATTCATTATAACCTGAAATCATATATGTCCATAAACCAAGGGCTTCTAAGTCCCTAAAAGTGTTGTTTCATAACCTAAAGGAGCAAGGTCAGTTGAATACATCATCTCCCAGAAGTTCTCAACAGAAAACTTCTTAGAAATGGTCAAAAATGGACCATACAGACTGCTCACTGCAGAGGGTGTGATGCATTTCACCTGCTCAGTGCAAAAAGTGCGATGCATACTAAAAATCCCTTCTGTAGGGTGCGATGGGTGAGAGTAGACAAATGGCAGAGACAATTTGCAAGGTGGATGATCATGGAATCTTCTAGAAACTTCTCCTATGTCACTTGCCTCTATGAATTCGCCTAGGGATGAGTAAGAGATCATCAATCTCTGAGTGGAATCAAGGACTATCAAAGAGAAGACACTAATAAAAATCCCAGAAGCTTACTCACCCCCCTATAATCATCTATATATGGATCCCTCATCCCAAAGATCCAGAGGCTGAAATCTTGTATCTTATAGGGAAGTGTTGTTAGTTTCCTGGTGGCATATCATAGTGTTGGGTGATCTAAGCTTTTCATGAGGTGAAGAAGGGCTTTCATGCTGGGAGGATGACGCTGTGTCAGATCAATGTGTTGTAATCCTCTCTTCTATTCTCTATATCAATAAAGTTATTCAAGTTTTCCTCCACATTCTTGTATGTTTTTTAATATATGCATGTGTGTGGTCAATATATATCTGGTCCTATATTGTTTACGATTGTAGATCTCTGCACTTTGAAGGTATTATGTTGCTTTAACTTTACAGGTACTCTTTGAAGCGGAGTGGTCAAGGGAGGAGTGGCGAAGATCTCTCAAAGGGGAGAAGGAACGAGCAGAGAACCAAGTGAAAGATCGAGGTTGGTATTCTTTGCTCCTCTACTATCTATTTCTCGTAAAGGAAAGTGAAAGTAACTTTAATCTATTTGTTTGTAAGATAGCTACCCGTCTTAGCAGGACCAGCAACTCTGCATAGACACTATATTTCCTGATAACACCTAGCTCGTGAACTCTCGACTATTCTAACACTATGCCATGAATGCATTGCTCACCTCAAATAGGGCATAAGGTTTTTGTTAAGTGTGAAGCCAAATTCACGGAGGATTCTAGATTAGATCTTTCTAGATCTCCAGGATTCTAGATCTTTCTACACCGCCATTAGTTTCTAGAATCACATGCATGATTTTAAATCCTCATACACCTCCAGTGGTTTCTAGATCATTCTAGATCTCCATCTGAGTCACATACAACATTCTAGATCCTTCTTTTGCCTCTATAAATTTGTAATTTCTCTGGCCAAGGAAAGCAAGCCAAGGCCGAAACCTATTATGTAATGCAAAGTGATTTCTATTCTCCAGTGATTGTTTTATCTATTCCACTATTTCTAACTAAGTAATCTTGTTGTTTCTCCATTTATTGTCTCTGTGAATTATTCTCTGCTATTTCCATCTAAGTCTCTGAATATAAATCCGTTGTGTGTTATTTATGCTCTGTTCTAACAACTGGTATCAGAGCTAGGTTCGAATATCCACCGTGCAAGCCGCTTAGCGCCATCCCCTTTCTTTGGAAGCATTCATTAAAACATTGGTTGTTACCCCTGGATTTGTTGAAGGATCTTTCCGGGAAATAGTTGAGGAACACTGGAGCTAAAAGACAGTTGCTGCAAGAAAAACAAGGTTGTGGACCTATGTTGAAACGTGTTGCTGGAGTTTGAAAAGTGGAGATCCGTGGAGATTGGAGTTGAAACGTGGTGTTCGTAAGTTTTTTTTACAAAGCTTTCATGTATACGTCAAACTTTTTTTTTTCTCAAACCAACATATGTATGTGTGAAATGTGAAAAGGTTAAAACATTATATATGTTTTTATATTTATTATGAAACATATATAATTATATGTTGAAATTTTGAAAAGTATATTTTGAAAAGGAGCAGAAATTTTGAAAAGGGTATTTTAAAAGGAGGAAGGTCATTATTACTAAATTTTATAGAGTAATAATTACAGTTTTATTTTTAAGTGGAGTTTTTGTGTTTTGGGGTGTGAATTTGATTGAAAATGGAGACAACAATTACAGATATGGAGAAGTTGAGCAGGGCTAATTTTTCCCTATGGAAATAACAGATGGAGGATACACTGATTTTAAAGGATCATTATTTGTCGATTGAGGGCACAACAAAGAAACCCTTATTTATGACAAATGAAGAGTGGAATAAGTTAGATAGAAAGGCTATTGCAACAATCCGCCAATATTTGGCAAAGAATGTTTATTTCAATGTGTCCAGAGAAAAGACGGTTGAAGGATTATGGAAGAAGCTCCATGATCTATGTGAGAAGAACACAACATCAAACAAAGTGTTCTTGGTGATTAAGCTTTATTTGCTGAGCACTTGAATGCATTTAATATTATTGCTAATCAACTTGCCTCTGTTAAAATCATTTTAGATGATGAAATTAGAGTTATTTTGCTAATGTGTTCTATGCCAGACAGCTGGGAAAATTTAATTGTAGCTATGAGCACTTCAACAACTACAGGGACTCTGAAGTTTGATGATGTCAGTAGCAATTTAATGAATGAGAAGCTGCGACGCAAGTCAACTGTGGAAAACCAGGGAGGAGAGGCTCTAGCTCTAGTTGATCATGGTAGGAGAACGGATCGAGGCTGACAAGGGCGATCAAGATCGAGAGGTCAATCAAAATCAAGGAGAGGAAGGATCATCTACTTTCATTGTGATAAACCCAGGCACATGAAGAAAGAATGTCGATTCTGGAAGAAAGGAAAAAAGGATCAAAGACTGTCTAGTACAAAACACAAGTCATCCAACACAAATGAAGGTGAGACTACTACTGTAGCCACATATGGTGATGTGTTGTTTACTATTTCAGTAGAGGATACATGTGTATATACATCTAGCAGTAGATTTTATTGGATCCTTGACTCTAGGGCATCTCACCATGTAACCCCATGCAAAGATAGTTTTGTTTCATATAATCCCGGTGCTTATGGTAGGAATATAATCCCGGTGATTATGGTAGAGTGCATTTGGGGAATAATCATTTTTGCAGTATTATTGGACTGGGAGATGTCCAGATCAAGACGAAACATGGAAAAAATATATTATTTGAAACAAGTCAAGCATGTACCAGAAATGCGCATGAGTTTAATCTCTATGGGACGATTGGATGATGAAGGCTATTCAACAAGCTTTGGAAAAGGAGGCCGGATAATTAGCAAAGGTGCATTGGTCATGGCCAAAGGACCCACGACAAGAACATTATACAAATTGAAGACACTGATAGGAAAATCAGATTTGGCTTCTATCACAAAAGAAGGAAATTCAGCAAATCTATGGCATAAGTGTTTGGGTCACATGAGTGAGAAGGGCTTAAAAATCCTTATTGGTAAAAATTTATTGCCAAGTTTGAAATCCTACAATCTTGATCTTCGTGAGCATTGTATATATGGTAGACAAAAAAGGGTTTCATTCCTTAGAGGTGGCCATGACAGAAAGAAAAATGTGTTAGAATTGGTACACTCAGATGTGTTTGGGCCTATTAACATCGAATCATTATGAGGAGCATCATATTTTGTAACATTTATAGATGATGCATCCAGGAAGGTTTGGAAATATCCTATGAAAAATAAAAGTGAAGTGTTTGGAATATTTCAAAAATTCCATGTTGCTGTTGAAAGAGAGACTAACAAATTTCTGAAGTGTTTAAGAATAGATAATGGTGGAGAATATTTCTCAAATGCATTTAAGGAATATTGTAACAGGTTTGGTATAAATCATGAGAAGACTGTGCTTAGTACTCCTCAATAGAATGTTGTCACAGAAAGGATGAATCACACCATTATGGAAAAGGTACGAAGTATGTTGTCCAATTCCAGTTTAGAGGAGAATTTTTGGGTTGAAGCAATCAGGACCGCTTGCTACCTCATAAATAGATCTCCAACTATAGCCTTGGATTGTGGTATCCCTGAAGAAGTTTGGACTGTTAAGAATTTGAATTATTCTCACTTGAAAATCTTTTGATGTGATGCTTTCGTACATATTGCCAAAGAAAACAGAACTAATCTAGATGATAAATCTATGGGATGCATTTTTTTGGGATATGCGGATGAAGATCTTGGTTATCACCTATGGGATCCAGTCAAACATAAACTTATTAGAAGCATGGATGTTATATTTAATGAGTTAGAAATGTTCAAGAGGGTTGTAGGTGGGTTGGAGATCAAGCAGGTTATTGATAGGTTTGAAAAGCAGCGGGAAAACATACCACCAGTACAAGAAAATGAACAGCAAATTCAGGAGCATGAAGAAAAACAAGTGGAAAATAATGAACAACAACAAGAAGGAATCTTGCAGGAACCTTTACAGGAGATTCAACCTGATAATGCACCACCACAGTTGGTTCGCAGATCTTCTAGGCCTCATAAGCCTTCACAAAGGCATCTTCCTTCAAA
Source organism: Pinus taeda (assembly GCA_000404065.3). NCBI lineage: Eukaryota > Viridiplantae > Streptophyta > Pinopsida > Pinales > Pinaceae > Pinus > Pinus taeda. The sequence goes on along the minus strand of APFE031081931.1, from coordinate 19,034 downwards.
CTATATTTCGTTGACTCATGAAGGTGAACCTAATTGTTTTCAAGAAGCTTGTAAAGTTGAGCACAATAAAGAAGGGAAGAAAGCAATGGAAGAAGAAATGAACTCTTTACAGAAAAATAAAACTTGGGAGTTGGTAAACCTCCCAAAAGGTAGAAAGGCTCTACAAAAAAAATGGGTTTACAGGATTAAGCATGAACGTAACGAAAAGAAAGAGAGTTATAAAGCAAGACTGGTGGTGAAAGGTTTTGCCCAAAAAGAAGGTATTGACTTCACTGAAAGTTTCTCACCTGTTGTTAAAATGTCATCCATTAGAGTCATTCTTGGTCTAGCTGCTGCTTTAGACCTAGAATGTGAATAGTTAGATGTAAAAACTACTTTCCTTCATGGTGAATTGGAGGAAGAAATTTATATGGAGCAGCGAGAAGGCTTCATAGAAAAAGGCAAAGAAGGCCTTGTTTGTAGGTTGAAGAAGAGTCTCTATGGGTTGAAACAGGCACCTCGAGAATGGTACAAGAAATTTGATTCATTCATGTTGGAACATGATTTTCAGAGGTTGGAAGCTGACCATTGTGTCTATATCAAGAGGTATGATCAAGGAAAGTATATCATATTATTGTTATATGTGGATGACATGTTGATTTTTGGGCATGATAAGAATAAGATCAATAGGTTGAAGAAAGATCTGGGTAGCAAATTTGCAATGAAGGATTTGGGACCAGCACAATAGATATTGGGCATGCGGATTATGCATGATAGGAAAAACAAAAGGTTGTGGCTGTCATAGGAAAAATATATCAAGAAGGTGCTTGACAAGTTTAGTATGAAGGATGCCAAGCTATTTGGTACACCCCTTGTAGCCCACTTCAAGATGCGTACTAAATTATGTCCTTCTAATGCCAAAGAGAAAGAAGAGATGAGTAGAATTCCTTATGCTTCAACAGTTGGCAGCTTAATGTATGCCACGGTATGCACACGACCATACATTGCATATTCAGTGGGAGTAGTGAGTACGTTCCTTACCAATCCAGGCAAACAACATTGGCAAGTAGTAAAATGGATTTTGAGGTATCTCAAGGGTACTAGTCATTAATGTTTATGTTTTGGTCATGATGGGATTGTGCTTGAAGGATTTGCAGATGCAGATATGGCTGGAGATATGGAAACCAAAAAGTCCACTACAGGTTATTTGTATACATTTGTAGGTGCATAAGTATCTTGTATGTCAAGGCTACAAATAATAGTAGCCCTCTCTACAGCAAAAGTAGAGTACATAGCTGCAACAACAGCTTGTAAAGAGATGTTGTGGATGTAGCGATTCCTAGAAGAGATAGGAAAAAAGTAGGATAAGTATGTGTTATATTGTGATAGTCAGAGTTCCATTCACTTGGCAAAAAACCCACCATTTCATTCAAAAACCAAGCACATTGACTTAAGGTACCATTGGGTCCGACATGTGTTGGAGGAAAAACATTTATCCTTGGAAAAGATCCATACGGATAGGAACCCTGCTGATATGCTCACTAAGATTCTACCACAAAATAAACATGAGTTATGTAGAGGCATGGTAGGAGTTGATGTGACTTGATGAATATTATTTGGCTTCAAGTGGGAGAATGTTAAGTGTGAATCCAAATTCACAGAGGATTCTAGATCAGATCTTTCTAGATCTCCAGGTTTCTAGATCTTTCTACACCACCATTAGTTTCTAGAATCACATGCATGATTCTAGATTCTCCTACACTGCCAGTGGTTTCTAGATCATTCCATATCTCCATTTGAGTCACATACAGGATCCTATATCCTTCTTCTGCCTCTATAAATTTGTAATTTTTGTGGCCAAGGAAAGCAAGCCAAGGCCAAAGCCTATTATGTAATGCAAAGTGATTTCTATTCTTTAGTGATTGTTTTATCTATTCCACTATTTCTGACTAAGTAATCTTGTTGTTTCTCCATTTGTTGTCTCTGTGAATTATTCTCTGCTATTGCCGTCTAAGTCTCTGAGTGTAAATTGGTTGTGTGTTATGTATGCTCTGGTCTAATAGTTTTAATTCAACCCTATAAAAATAGAATCCTTTTCTTGTAAATCATGCTCAGGTAGTGGCTATGATTTGTGGGATTAAAAGCCCTTTCTCATGTAACTTGTATTTGGGATCAAAATAGGTTTTCAATGTGTTTGTTTATGGATGGGGAAATTGTTATGATTTGTGTACCCAAAACAGTGAGTAAAGCAGGATCACCACTTTAATGTTTTGGTTTCTTGTATATAACCTATACTACAAGATTTAATTTGACTAATATATCAACAACTTATAATTCGAAACCATTCTTGTAGAGTTTGGGTTGAGGCAGTTGCTGCATTGCTTCAACTAGAGGCTTCCCTTGTACTACATAAATGGGAACAAGATATGGCTGAAACGTTTAATGGTATCACATTGCGAAAGGCCTGTAAACTCTCACCTATTTCAATGGCCCACCTTGAATGTGTTTTAGACCTCAAATAGTGCATCAAGTTTCGAGTGAAACCTGTGGAAATAAAAACCTTTTCTTGTAGACACCGTTCGTAGAGTGTGGCTTTGAGTTGTGTGCTAAAAATCATTTTTTCTTGTATTTTTTGTTGGGCATGGAAATAGGTCTTCAATCTATTTTAGGGTTGAGAAAGCTGCTATGGGATGCATATCCAATATCCAAGAGGGTGAGTAAACTAGGATCACCATTTTAATCCTTTTTTTAATTGTAAATACAATGTAGGATATAAATACGTAGTTTGTAAATATGTAAACAGTGTACTAGAGAACCATATGATTTCTTGGTGGTATTATAGATGCAACATGTAGGATATAGACATGTACAATCTAACATATGGTAGAGAAACATTTAGTACTCAATTATAGTGTTTTATTAATTTTACAGAACTCAATCATGTTTTTAGTATCAATATTAAAAGTTTAAAATAAAAGAATAAAATTTTAATATTGATGAATATAATAAGTATTAATGTTAATCAGTATTAATTTTATTATTAATATTTTACTATTAATGAAATAACCTTAGTACTAATATTATTATTATTGTTAATATTAGTTAAACACTCCCGAAATAAGAGACAATATTTAGATAAATCGTGAGATGCATTCAATCACAAAGATTTACATATTAATAAAATCTTATAAACCTTGGTTTTCATATCCCATTGGTCTTCTGGATGCCAATGAATTTTCACATTACACACCATAACCCTTAGTAGATTAGGTGTCCAACATTCTCCCCTTAATACAGAGAGATATATATGAGTCTAAGAAGAGAGTTGAAATACAAATTATGCAAAAAAAGGCATGATATCAATTGGTTGATAGTTCTCTCTAAAATCATGGTATAAGGTGGTATAACTCGAGGTCTCAATGGTGGTGGTTTAAGGTTAACCGTCAACAGCGCAAAGCTTGTTGCAATTTTTCAAATAGTTCCAAATATTTCTAGAAGCTGAAGTAATCTACTAGTGGAATTTCTCCTTAATGTTCTAAAAACAGAGACCATTGAGGTCTCAAACTTGAAAGCTTGATGTAATTCTTGGAACAATAACAAATCTGTCGAGAAGTTGAAGTCTTCTGCTAGAGGAATTGCTTCCTAATGATTTGAAAAGGGAGACCATTGAGGTCTTAACCAGTTGTGGTTTAAGGAAAGCCACCAACCAAAGACATGCTCATGGGGAATTGCTTTGTCTCTGGATATGTTAGGATATTCGGACACATAGGAAATAATTAAGTATAACTTGGTCTAGTGTAGAGTTAGGTAAAGTGTGTTTCTTTACTATGTACTTTTGTAACTTACAATCCGACGGTCAGGATGTGTAGTGATTCGACGGTTCATTCTCTCCTAGGTATTACTGACACTTGATCCGTGGCTTAACACCTAATTGGTCCATGATCTCTATTTAAGGAGCATGGAGGGTCATTTGTAGGTTAACTATTCATGAGAGAAGCTTATGTAAAATTTCATTATTTTATTAATAAATTCCCTGAAGTGGCTGTGTTGGCTCAGGCCGTGGATTGTTTCCCTCTTTGAGAGTTTTCACCACGTCAAAAATACTGGTGTATTGATCTGTGATCTATTTGTGAGCGGTGTCCTTTGGTTTTATATCTGAGGAACTTACCTTGTAAATTCCTACATGGTATTAGAGCTATTCGAGGGCCACATCCGTTGGTGATCCAAATCTAAAGCCGGTAGAACTACATCTGATTGTCGTTTCCTAGATCTATTGTTTCTGACAACTTTCGGGCTGAGAGGATTGCTCTATTGTGTGCATCTGTTCCAGTGAAGAACCCATTTCGTTTCATGCGAAAAGGTTTATGGTAGCCCTAGCTATGTCATTTTTAAGATCTTGAGGTATACAGTGTTTATTTTTAGTCTCTAGTTATTTTCTCTCTGTTTATTATTTGGGTTTATTTAGCTTCTTTTTTATTACTGGATCTATGCCTTTCATTTATGTGTATGCTCTTTGCCCTACGACTCTGTGTGATCTAGACAAATCAGAAATAGAGAGGAAGGATTTTTCTCATGTGTATGCTCTTTTCCGCTGCGCCTTACTGTGATCTCAGAAAATCAGAAACATTGAGGAAAATATTTAGTTTCTGGGTAAAGCTAACCTCAAGCCGTAAGGCTTGTTTCTGTTTGTATGTCCATGTTGGGTTTTGTGTTTTATTTTTTATTTTTTGTATGGAAAAAGTGCTTTCTCAAGCAAGCACGCAACCCAAAGCTTCAATGACTAAACCCCCCCC